>JAQIWG010008076.1:0-11728 GCA_034695025.1 Chamaedrilus cognettii | reverse complement strand
GGCTGGGTAATATTTATGTTCCAAAAGTTGGGGGGGGACGCGTCCCGTGGTCCCAATAGGTTGTTGCGGCCATGCCTGATATGTTTTTATAAGAAGAGCTTTACCTTTTTTCTCTAGATTCGAAGTCTTACGAAGTCTTGCGAATACTTAAATTATTCTATTATGGTATCCTAATAGCGTTAAATAGCCTATGCAAACATCGAGTAGGCCTATAGCCCCTGCACGCAGTTTTGTAGGCAAAATTGATTTATTTGAGATTAAAACGACACGCTTGGCTGGTAAGATATGCCGTATTAAATAATATTGGACGTGGTTAGACTGTTGACTTGCACCTATGAGGTTTACTGTACAGGCCTTATCATGTGTGCAAATCACGGCAGCTGATTTAATTAAATTACGTGTAGGTATTCGACGGTATTGACGCATTGCATCTTAACGCATTACATCTTCTTACGCAATGCATCTTCTTACGCAATGCATCTTCTTACGCAATGCATCTTCTTACGCAATGCATCTTCTTACGCAATGCATATTCTTACGCAGTGCATCTTCTTACGCAATGCATCTTCTTACGCAATGCATCTTCTTACGGGCATAATCACAACGCCTTTGATCCTTATTCTCATGCAATGCTTCCATAATTAAGAAGTTCATCTCTGTGCTCGTTTCGTAGAGATGAATAATAATTGAGACTATCATACAAACGACCTTCATGCGAACGAATAATTGTGGCAGGCCATGACTCCCCCTGTCTACAGTCATCCTACGTCGCCGACGATGCTTGCAGCCCAGAGCTCCGCAGAGGCGGTCCGTCTATCGGGGGAGCCGAGCGCTGAGAAGCCGTCACCCCGCTCTCTCAACTTCACCATGGTGCCGAACGTGGCCACTAGTGAGGTCAGATCGCGAGGGACAATGATGCTATCTTCATTTTAACGGTGTTGGCTATAAGGCCACAAATTTGTTAGTATATTGGCTTGTTAAAATGTTAACAGCAGGAACCTGCGGGCCTAAAGCGGATACAATTATATAATTATGAAGTGGCTATGAGCATTTGTTTCAGGCTCTATAGGTGCAGGGCTCTATAGGGCAATCGCCTCGCTGTCTTGTGTAGCCATTTCAACACAACGTTCAACGACATGTCTGAATAAAAACATTACAGTACCCCTTAATGTGCATGTAATGGGCATAGTGTTATTTCTGATGCTGTGCCTATTGCATGTACATCAAACGCGCTATAATCTTTTTATTCTGACATATTTGCATGTATGTATTATTTGCATGTATTATCTTATGGCCTGGTATTCTGCAAGGCCTGAGTAAAACACCAGCCAATAACAACACATGATACATTAGCTCTGCTTAATATTCTTGTTGCCTTTTGCAATCTGATTGGTTTATCTGCCGCACGCAGGGAACTACAATCCTACTGCTGTTTGACGATGACGTCATCCGCAGTGACGTCACTGTGACGATTCAGCCAATGGGATCAAAGAAACCGCTGAACAAGATCCAGGCAGCGCGAATTAACAGTCGATCCTTTGAGTTTCTCACGCCAGGTAGGCCTCGGCCTAGGCAAACAATTAGATTTTGATTCCTTTTCCTTCGCTATCAGGCCCAGTTGCTCAATCAAGAGTTATTTGATTTAAAAAAATCATGGAACAAAATGACGTCACGACCTAATCAGATCGCCCAAATTAAATCCAGATCATTCAAATAACTACATTGTCAATATTGAAGAGTTATTCAAATGATCCTGGATCATTCAAATAACAACTAGGTCTAGTCTATGCTCGTAGGTTTTTGATGTCAACATAAATATAGCGTAAGGATTGATATAATTATTATTCAAAATTAAAACTCACAGCATGCATGCTTATATGCATGACATATAAGCATGCGTTTAAAGAAAAAGAATATAGAAGAATTTTCTTGCTACATAACTATATTTTATTTATTTATCTGAAAAGTTAATTAATCATGGTGATCCTCAGTCTTTCCCTGAGACCTAAATGTAGGCTATCAGTCAGAAAGGGTAGGCCCTCCATGTAGGATACAGCCTCCATAATTATCTATGAGTTCTCTTCTGCCTCGCAACCCTATCCGTTGGCCAAACTAACTTAAAAATTTGAAACTCAGGGCATTTGCAACATATGAGAAAAATGTAGTGCTCTTGTACGGAAAGTCCACATCCAGCTCAAATTTGGAGCTAAGCTGTCGAACTATATCAATATACGAGTTGTGTGGTCGACGACTTGGAGGTTACGAGGCCCCCTGTCGTATGCACCTGACTGACAAAGATAGCAACGAAGCTAGTTTCTGAGACACGGGCATGGTTTAGAGGAATTTTCTAAAAATGGGAGTTAACCAATACGACGTTCGTTTGTTCGCACGCGGTTCGTTCGCCGTTCTCTCGTGCGTCTGAAAACGCGTCTCTACTCGGCTCGTCACTGCTCTTTTGTTCTTGACATGCTATCTGTTGCAGGCATCATTGATGTAAGTATAACTTGAAGTGGCGGATCCAGGATTGTTCAGCGCGAGGGGGGTCTCTAACTCGGGCTAAACTTCAGAGCCGGAGAGAAAAAGTGTTCACTTGCACATAATACTTCATCACAATAGGTGGCATGGATTCATGCCTCAGTCACAATACTGCGAGTCGTGATCTTGTTCAGAACTGCGCTGCGGTGAGGCCTCAGTGACCGTGGCGCTGAACTCGACGAGTCTCGGGGAGCGCTCGCTCACCGTTCGCTCTAGGACATTGAGCGTAGCGTCAGCTCTGACAGAGCTCTACGCGCACCACATGAGTCAGATGTGTGGCTACCTGCAGAAGGTGAGCAGCTAACACTGAACACGTGGCATTTACAGAAACCGTGAGAGGAGGGTCTGTGTGAATGCGAGTTTGACAACAGGTTGAGGTCGTTTCGTTACCAAAGTCTCTAATTATTCGATGTATCGGATAAAACTGCAGCAGATATTGCAGTGAAAACTAGCGGAGATCGTTGTTGCTATAACGTGATTGATTATCGGTCTGTAGTCTAGTATAGGCCCGTTTTATTACATATATACATGCAAAATATTTTTTTATATTGGCAAACTATCCAAGCATGCAGATGGGCGGATTGTTGCTGTTGACGTCGTCGTATAAAAATGCAACATCTGAGTATGTTGACCAGTGTTAGAGATTCAAGCTACACTTCTCTTCTTTGTTCAATGTTGACGCAATAACTGAGCTATTCAGAATTTCATCAAGATTTTCAAATTAGCTAAATGTCTCCACAAAAACAGCTGATGCCCTAAAGCCACAAAGTTAGGTATGATCTGGTGCTAATCACTTCCGGTGATTATACCGCTGTCTATCGCCTGCTCCCTCGATAGGTCAGGCCGGCTAGTGACAGACCCATGGCCGAGCTGGATGCCCTGCTGGCTAGCACGTTTGACGTTGGCCAGGAGGCGAGCAGAAACATCCCAGCCGTCGCCTTCGAGGAACTCTTCGGCATCTATCGCCAATTGTCACCCAGTGAGTACCACAAGGCCGTTCCACAACGTCAGATTAGAAAGATGCAACTTGGCAGTGCGCAAAAATTGTGCGGTTGAGCTCAACAACCGTAGCGATATTTTATGACCGCTTAGCATGTATCCGCAGCACAGAAATGTGCTGAAGTAGTGCTAATCTGTCTAAACTCGCATCTCTTGTAGTATCAATTGGTTAGTTTAAATTTTTTTAAATAGCTTAATGATAGTTATAACAAAAAAACACCAAATAATAAGTTTAACACGATGCAATTTGTTCGATCTATGGCTAGGTTATAGCTCTCTGTGACTTCAGCCATTGACTCATCAAACTGCGCTGTAACTGATCCAAACGTTTCGCACCAAGCCAAACTTAAGTAGGCTATCGCATAAAAATTTAAGTGAATTCGACCATTAATCTGTTTCATTTGTTCTGCCTGCCAGGCGAGCGGAGCAGCACGACAGAGCTGCCGACGCTGCTGCACCTCGCGGCGCGGTTCGATTTGACCGCCCTGGCCCGCCAGCTCCTGGATCTACCAGGGGCCGAGCTGGCCTCTACCCTGACCAACAGACGCGGGAGAGACGCGGCGGGCCTCGCCAGGGACCACGGAAACGCTGAGCATGCCTGCCTGCTTCATACCGCATCGGTGAGACCTTCACTGTGGCATTTGGTCTGTCTTTTATCCTGGGTTTTCATCAATTGTTTGATGAATGCCCATGGCGAAGGGAGGTCCCCGATGACGTCTGTAGACGCTAAAACGGTCTCTAATCTCATTGTTATTATTATATTATATGATAGAAATCTTCAGATGACGTAGGCTTTTCTGGGCAGACCTAGTGAGTGATTTTAATGCAAAAGTTTGTTATAAACTGGCATATTGTTAATATGCATGCAATAAATTGCAACTTGCTTTCACCAATAGGCCTGCATGTTGAAAGGCGATCGTATGTCTTAGAGACATTGGTAAAACATTTTTTATATTGCTGCCTGCGTTTGATCTTTTGACAGAATGCCAAGAAGCAGCTCGGAAGGGTCCAGCATGGGCCGCGCTATGAAGTGCAGCTGCCATCAGAACGTTCCCACCAGCAGACAAAGCTTCAGCACTCCCTCACGATCCAATCCAAGCGCACGGCCTTTGCGATCAAGCACCAAGTTGTTGACAGAGCTGACGAGGATGACAGTAATTACTGCGTTATCAAAGACGCAGGCACTCTAAATACATCTTTAAATGGTGACCAGATGCCGGTTGAAGCAAATTACTCTTCACCCAGAAATTCAGCGAAGGTCGCAGATGATTCTGATCACTCAACGGCATCAATTGCTCATGGAAATGCGAACAATGGTTTGAGTTGTGTAGCTCCAAAGGATCCATTCAATAGTCCGCTAGAATGCTGCAGTTCGCAGCATGACGTCACGGAGAGTGGCGCAACAAAGGATGACATCAGCACCAGAATACGCAAGCCTCCGAGTCCGCGTCAGTGAGTACAAATATTTTTTTTTATTAGTTGAAAATGCAAGCGGCTTTAGCTAGATCTATGGATCTTAGTCATTGCATTTTATATACAGGCGTCGATCTTTTGCTTTGCTATATTGATTGCTATCAATTAAGAATCTTGCTATTCCTGATTAGTAAATTTCCGAAAATGATTTCTGAAACATTTGAGGTTGTCTATATCGATTACTAATAATAGTATATAATTAATTAATTAAGTGTCGGGATGACTATTCGCTCTAAAGATGCAGATCCACACAACATTTCTTTTTGTGATGCTTATTTACATGTTGAATTTGTAATGTTGTTTGTGTGCCATGCAGTCTAAATATTGTAGCTGTACCCAACTAGCAACTGCACCAGCAACCAAATTTTCCCGCTTGTTTGTACCCACAGGTCGATACTGCAATTCGAATACGACACTCCTGCCTCATCCCACAACTCCTCCTCCCACACCTACATGTCCATGAACCAGTGCAGTCACCCAGTCCACCCGTCACCCTCGCTCAAGTGCAAGCCCCCAGCGCCGCCCCCATCCTGTGGCCCCAGGACCAGCCCTCAGGCGGCAGGCCCTGCTGTCAGCCCCGCTCATGCCTCGGGGCCCCTCAGATCCATGTCCACCCCAGGTGGAGCCAGCGCATGGGATTCAGTCAACGAAACACCGCCGCCTCCGGTTACCCCGCGAAGCACAAAACTCCAGCAAATTAGAAGCGCCTCCGTCACAAGTCCGCCCGCCGCCTGCAAGGTTCCTGGCGGTGGCGCAAGGTCCGAAGAGAAGCCGGTGGGGGGTGGTTCGGTCACCAGGGGCGGTGGGGATCGACACAAGATGAGCCTTGAAGAAGAACAGCGGGGCGCCAAGTTGAAAGCGTCGACCCAGATGTGGGAGCATGCGGTGCAGCGATCAGCGCACCAGCTGGTGACAGAGTTGTACAAACCAGCCGTGGTCGAGTCGACTGTGAGGGGGCCAGCGGGGTGGCGGTAGCATGGATATGTCGCTGAACGAACACTAACACCCATGGTGGCGCCACATGAGGCGCATAAGGCCCAAAACCAATGCATGCAGCAGCATAGGATTGTGATTTTGTGCATGCACAGAAAGAAATATAAGCGGCAAAATGACATCACCGTTTCATTAACCGTATTATAGATACAGTTATTAACCGTACAATATTGCGTGTGATTGCAGAAGCAGCAATCATTATTGTCTGCTAAACTCGGCGTGGTGCAACTACTCAGCCTTTAACCCATGATTGCTACGAGTTTGTAAAACTTCCACCAAACGCTTAATAGAAATTTATTTAATTTCTAATATTATATATATGTGTTGTGGGCATTTTTGAGACTAATTTCATTGCAACGTTTGGGATGAACTTAACTAGAACCAATTGGCTAAATTCGCCCATCAGGTTTACGCGCATGTTGTAATGTATTTATTTATTGATCATTGTGTGCTATTCTCTAGCCATCAAAAATCAAATTAAAGACTTATTTAGTAGGCTACAGATACAAAAGACATTGCTGTTATAATAATAGAGATCTTTATATTATTAAAAAAATCCATTTGAATAATATTGCACAGTGTCGCAAGCATTTAAATAGAAGCAAACAGAACGAACAGTAATTTTATTAGCCAATTAATTATTATTCAAAACATGATGATATTGAAGATTTTTTTTCTGAATCTTGGTTCTTGGTCAAATTAAATTGTCGAAACCGAAAGATGTCCAGCAGCATACCGAATACAGAAATCTGTACAAAAATATTGTCTGTGTCTTGCGTATATTGTTATTATTTCTTGAATATAACACGAATCACATACAGCAGCAAAGTTATGCTTACCTAACCTAGTACTTTCAATCTTTTACTGCGATCTGCTAGATTCAGGGCTTCTGTTCTGCTTTTTTCTGGCATCTACATGTAGATGCCAAGACCTTGGCGTTTTGTCGTCTCGAGATGCCATGGTCTTTATTTTCTGGCGTTGCAGCGATGAGAGTACTTACATGCTCTACAATGGTCTACACATAATGCAATTACAGCAACGCCGAGACCTTTGAAATTTGGCATCCGAAGACGTCAAGGAAAAAAATATTATTTAGAGTTTCGCGACTCTAGGGGTAGAATTACTTTCCATCTAAGCCTAATTTTCTGCCGCTACAGACGCCTCGACGCCAGTTAACGGAAGCCCTGGCTAAAAATATACAAATATTTTATTGGTTATTCAAAGTAGCTAAAATTAAAGTCAATTACAATTTTTATTGAGTCACTTCTTTCATTAACAATTCTTCAGTTCTTCACGAAACTGGTGTGTTCATCATGAGAGCAAAGCGAATGATTTGACTGTCACAGAATCTGACCTGTAAACAGAGCATAATTAATATTTGTTATTATCACAGATAAAAATCAACTCCTACTTCATTTTCATTAAAATACGCTCGATTAACATGCAAACTCATCATTCATCATAACGGCTTTATCAATCAATTTCCGGATTAAATACAAACTATTCTTTAACTCAAAACTCAAATGTAATTTGAGCGTGATTATTAACTCACACTCAAACTCAACTCAAAAAGCTATTTTTGTTAAAAAGAAGACAGAAAACAAATAGGTCTTTAATCTAGTGTAACAGAAGCAGAGGCTAGAGTCAAGAATTGCTTAATATAAAACCTGACCATTGATCTCACCTCACTTCACTGCGAACGTGGAGTTTCAGGAACCCTGTCGATTACAATGTCTCCCGATGACATTTGACCCGGAGAACACGGCGTCTGATTAGTCGACTCTCTGCGCGCTGCCATTGGCTGCAGATCGCTGACGTCACACTGGTAGAGGCCAGTCCCGCCGTGGCCACACCGCGGCACAAGCGGCTAGTGACAGAAAATGCACATCAACAACATAATCAGGAAACCATATATCTATCAAATTTTGATCACAAGAAGACCTTCTCCGAGGCACTCAAATTTTAAGACCAGAAAATTTCAGCCTCCCAATTTTCAAAATATTGCTTCATTACTATGAAAACGATAAGCATTTCTCAATAGGTTAAATGCGTTTCCAAATGTAATATCATTTACTCATTATATTTGCAACTTACTCAGTCATCTTTTAAGTATCAATAACTAGTCCGATATTTTGATATACTACAGCAATAATTAGAGCATTCTTTGTATAATTGCAAAAAGGGTATTACATATTATGCTACATTGCAGCATGAGCACTGTATTGCATTAAAAGAATCAAGTGTAGTTGAAGCGGTTGGCGCACCGAAGGCATCATCTGCTGTTTCAGCACTCCACAGATATCGCACGCGTTCCTGTGTTCAGCGTTGTCATAAGTGCACACCTGACACGTCCAGGTACGAGCCTCCACTGCACAGCAAACAACAGCGGCGATAAGCGAGGAGAATATTCGACCAATTATTTACGACAGAGGTTTACATTTCGCTTTGTTTATTTTGCTTACATTACATTTCATTTATTACACAATTTGCATGCTATGATTATAAGTGATAATAAAACTATAAACCTCATGTGCTTTAATTATCAAAGGTACGTTCTAGCTACGACAATATCAGCACTAACACCAGGCACCGTAAGATAATTTATAACAAAATATTAAGGCAATTATTTGATGAAAAAGGAATGCGCAAAATTTATGACAAAACCCTTTCATGCTGAAACAGCTATTTTATTACACGCAGAAAATGCGACACCGCATTTTATATCAATTTCTACTAAACTAGTTTTGGCACTGCGGAATGCTTGTGCAACATTGATTCAATATTTTCGTAGTGTAAAATTGTCCAATACATACAATAGCACAGACACATTTAATTTTTTTAATGTAGCCCAATTTAAAACTACTATTAAGCTCAATAAAGCACCTAGCATATAAAAAAATACTCCACAAGACTGACTTTCAGGTCTGTATGTATTGTAGATGAGTTGCGGCCTGCCAGTCGACATCATGTTTGAATAGACCGGAATGTTCCATGGAGACATTTCTGCATGCGCTCGCTGTTCGTATATCACAGGCTGTTGCACAGGACTCTGGTTCTGCTGGAACGTTCTATTTGACTCCTGAGTGTGTACCCCTCCTTCATGGAATCTGACTTGGCTCTGATTCTGCTGCGCTGCCCTGTTGGATGGCATTTGAGAATATATGAATCTTTCGGGGAATCTTGTAGGACTCTGGGATTGCTGGTGGTTCCAGTTTGAAGCAGCGGTCCCTTGCGGATAAACCATTCCACCTGGATGTCTCGATGAACTGTGAGATGGTTGATGGGGCTGGTTGACCTGTACCGGAAAAGCGTTCTGTGGCTTCATTATCATTGGCGGAATCGGATTCTGAAACAAATATTTTGATTTAAGACAAACTGATATACAACGATTGTTATCCATGTATTACAGTAAGGCACGGAAATGCAATATATAAATAATCTTGATTACTCATTAATAGAAATTTATATACATCAATATTCCGACAACTAAAATTAATATAATAATCAGCGTTTTTACGTCCATTCTAATGCGTCATAGGCAAGCCTGTAACGCCGTGTCCAGGTTAACACCGGTTGCAGTCGCGACTGTTAGAACCGTTAATTGAATATTATTATTTAAATTGTCAAATTTAATCAACAGTTACCGAGCAAATCAAATAAACAACTTACTAAGCAACTTAATTAAAAGCGCATTCACCTTTTCAAAACAGATTTTCAGAAGCTTGTTTTCACTGTGAACACGTTTAAGACTGTCATGAGCCAGTTGCAACTGCAAACAGAAGTTGCATAAAAAGTTATTAAACCAAATTCAATCCTAAAATATTTAATCACGAAGTACTGCATAAGGGTAACTGTTTTATAATGCGTTGACAAAAAATATATTCAATGCAATTATCATAACTCGGCAACTGCAAGAAGTTGCGTAAAAATAATGTCTATAGGCAAATATGGCAGTTAAATCTCCCTTATCTTCTCTTTCCTCAGAGTTTCAAGATTTCTTAAAGCCGATTCTTTCTTTCATATAAAAATGCACCGGCTAACGATGTAGCCTTTTATCATAAAAAATCAATATTAAAGCTTCAATATCAAATACAATATGATATTAAGTACAGATTATGTACTGTGCTCCTTACATTACAAAATGCCCAGAAAAAGTTCACCATCTGCTAAGCCCACACAAGAAGTAGCACTATTCGTAGTTACAAGTGTTGTAGTAATCTGAGGTTTATTATTAACAAATAATTATTCACAACATATTCATTTTCTGAACTGTAACTACAATATATACAGATTCTATTTTTAAATCACCTTCTCATCAGCAATCATCAGCTGCATCTTTAGAGTGCTGGTTTCCTTCCTGCATTCCTCTGTCTCTGCTTTGGCCTTCTCGCGATCCTTTCTCTCTTGATCAAAATCATCCTTGAAAACAGTCACCTGGTCACACACAAGGTCAAAGTTGACAACCATAGATATCTAACAAGAAAAAAAGAAGCCCAGCATGCCAAAACAGCATACAGAATATTACACAATAAATACCTTAGAAATTACCTGGGTTGACCCCTAGTCGGATAATTTAGTTTAAATGCACTTTGCGACTGCGACTTTACGACTATGCGACTGTGACTTAGCGACTTTGATTAGCAAAGCATCCACTCCAGCCTCCTCCTCGACATGCAGCGAGCCTCGACTAGTCTGTCTGGCAAGGCGCTATTTTGAAGCCTTTTTCATCATTTTTCTTTACTACAGTGCGGCAAGACCAATGAGGTATTGAACTATTATTAAAAGAGATCATTCAACAATTTTCATGCTTTGCATAAAAATTGTGGCATTTTTTCATGCTTTGCAAGAAAATTACTTTGGGCAAACTAAAATAACAACAAATAAATTCAGATGAAATATCACAAATCAAAATAACTCTAACTTAAGGATTTCTTTAGCGTTGTACTCAAACTATGCTTCAAATAATGCAGAATCTCATTGATCAGCACCTTCAAGATTTATGCTTCAGACATAAGCATGTGCAATCAAAATAAATTTCAGTCACTAAATATGCAGCAACAATAGAAAAGAGTAATTTCTGGCAAAAGTTAAACAACATTCATGACATTACAGAAACAAATTCATCAACAAAGTAATAGGAGGTCATAAAAGATCAAATGGACATGAACCTGTTGTCTGAGCAGCAGTAGTTGAGTTCTTAGTTCTGATTCTATGAGCGAAGGGGCGGACACCGCATGATCCTCGCTCTTGAGGAAATAAGCATCGACGGGCTCCAACTTAAATAAAATGATACGATAAATATTTAAATAACAACATATAGACTAGCTTTATAAAAGCGATAAGATAGGCTTTACTCAACTGAATTTATAATAAATAATTAATCATTAATCGTGCCACACTGTACTGCTTGCCATGTCCCATAGAGCAATCTTCTCCTATTTACTCTTGTAGAAACGTCTCTCCGTCGTTTTATTTGCAGTCGAGTTTAACATCGCTATATTAAAACATTATCTTGTGTTGCTTTAAAATTCACTATGATCTATATTGACTAACTGTATCTATGGACATTGTTATTGGCTCTTCAGATATAGCCTAGCTATCAGTAGTTCACAGCTCCTAGCGGCAAATATGCACTTTATTAATGAATCGGCGCCTAACTTTCAGATTTAAGTGGCTGACTTGGCGAAATAAACTTCATATTACATAATGTTATCATTGTTAATAATTG
>JAQIWG010008075.1:0-11730 GCA_034695025.1 Chamaedrilus cognettii | reverse complement strand
CCTAACTGACTGGGCAACCTACTGGTTGTGCCGATATATTTGTCTCATGGATACCCCATGCACTTGGGTCATTCTACTGGAATTTCTGTGATAGTTCCGGAATCGTGAAGAATCGACACGGTGATAGCATTATAGGATCATGCATGCCTTTGTGTGATAGCTTAAGGAACGATGGAATTTGTTTTGGAAGCTGCTAGGAACCGTCCTTCTCCAGGGCTCTTAGCATCTAGATTTTATCCACAGGCACCTCATCGTCTGAGACCCGATGCCTAGCAGGAGCTCGAAAAGGTACCAGAGATGGCTGTCGAATGTGCTTATAGCGGCTTGGGCTATGTCCTTCTCGCCCTAACGTCGCAAAGTGTCAGAACCGAGAGCAGCTCATGTCGTGCTCACGACAACCTCATACCGTGACACAATGACAGGCAGTTGGTCACCCCGCTCTTGACCTGGACCAGTAAGGTCGCATATGACCTTCACATCCCATTGGAAGAACAGAGAGACTGTCAGTCCAAATGTAGCTCTGACTTCACAATTGAAGGACTGTCACTGAAGGCCTCTTGGTGCTTTATTCTTGCTCGACGCATAGCGCTATGATAGCTATAATAGTCTTGATAAGGTAAATCTTCACAAGGGTTGTGCAAGTCCTAAATATTGCTCAAACTCAATAAAATTTGAGATATATTATTTGTATACCAAGTGAAACAAAATGGTGGGCTGGAGAAGGCGAACAGAACAGGTTAATTTTTGTCATTATAGATGGGACCACCCTAATGTGTATTGTTGTTGGTATTCTTGCTCCTAAACACGAAAGCAACTTTGTTGCTAATAAAATCAAATCTCTGTGTCGTTGCCATTCAATGATTTCTTGCAGTATTATTCCTGCCAAATTTGGAAGCCAAAGAAAACATTTTATTCTGTGTTCGTTCGGGGTAACGGATCCAGATCTGACCTAATATTGTGTACCGGTATATGATCAATAATACGTTAATACGATGAGTTAATACGAATGAGTTAATACGCCCAGTGTTACATTTTCAGTGATATCATGCTTCTGCCGTAGTAAATGATATCGGTAGGCCTAAGCTATAAATAGTTTTCATCCTATATTCATTTCTATTCCTTGTGCGTATCAGTTTTCGGTTGTGGTGAATTTACAAAATGCAGTATAATATAAATAAATTGAACTATTTTATAGTGTGTAAATGGTGCTGTTAAATTGCTGAATAGAAATAGATAGTGGTCTAAATTTTGTGTACTTCTGTAACATAGTCTGGATATTATTGCTTCAGTTTCAATAATTACAACTGGTGATATTGATTGAACAGCGTTAATGGTCTTTGTGTTATAGAGCTGTTTATAGGCAGTATTGACTATGATCTTAGATGGAATAACCAAAGATCGCAATCTAAAGCATCACGAGGTTTTTTATCCTGATGCAGCAGGGGTGTTAAGATTTTCCAAAAACCGCCCCACCCGGAGTAAAAATTGTTTTTGGAGATGTTAGGGGTCAAATTAACAAGCACTGTTAAGAAAGGTGTAAAGCTTGGAGAAGTGATGTCAAAAATGAAGTAAAAATGGAGAAGCGCTACTAAGAGAATGGATGTTGCCTGGCAATGCAGTTGCCAAGCCATTGCCTGGCAACGCGGTTGGTCGGCCGTTGATTTGCAATTTGGTTGCCAAGCCATTGCCTAGCAACGCGGTTGCAAAGCCGTGAAAAGAAAAATGATCACTTAATTAATTAAATAATTAATTAAATAAACGTAAAATTTCACATAACGATGCAAATGTTGTTTCTTGAACGAGTTTTATGAACACAGTGTCAAAAACTGTTAATGTGATTAATGTAACCGCAAAATCATTAGCAAAAAAAAATACAAGCATTAGCCAAGTAACGACCATACTTTGGCAACTCATTCAGCAAGATCGTCAGTTTTCACAAGCCAAGTAAAACTGCTCAGTGCAAAAATTCAAGTGCAAATTACTGCAAAATATAGCGCCATAATTACTGAACACAATGCAATTGAGACAAATAAACAAAAATTCAAATCTGGGAACACCTCGGATCACAATTATTATTAACGCACAACACACAAAACGATTCACAAAATAACTAAGCTTATCACATTAACTCAAGATCATTATATTGTTGGGATTCGATGTCTACAAAAACTTTGTCAACTGTCTCAAATCGCCCTGGTTTTTTTTTATTACGCGCACTGCACTAAGTGCACAGCACATGCACGTTTTCCTTCTTAGTCAGTGTTTTGCGACATAGCGGATCTCTGACATCCAACTTTTCTAATTCAGCTGATTCTTGGCCCCTATTTACAGATTTTCATGATTCTCTTTCTAGTCGTCATAAATGTAGTATTGTTTTCAGCCCTGCTTTTCTTTCATTCTATCCTCCATTACCACCTTCATCACCTTTACTTGCATAACTAAGTGTAGGAGCGTTTATTACCGATTCCACTTTAAGGCTAGAGTTCTCTTGCTCTGCATAGCCTAATGCATCGAGTTAAGTTTAGCCCTTATAAAACACGCGTAGCATTACGCCAGATTCTTCTAAAAGAAGCGTAGTCTAACTGCTTAGCCTTTAAAAGCCATGTAGGCCCGGCCCAAAGAACCAGGTCCATAGTAGATTTTCGTTCATAATACTACGCCTGCTCGTTTCAAATTAGGCGCCTCAGTTCACAAATGACTTTATTTTAGACGTACCACGCCTACGAAACTTAACCGTCACGGTGCATTATGTGACAACTGCATATGCCTCAATTGTATATGCACCAGAACATATGAAATATAGACTGTACCCTGGCGATTCACTACTACATTAGTACAACAAAGCATCGTGTTACAAGTGACGCGGTCTAATTATCCTGTCCTCAAGAATATTGTCTAGAGTCTACGCTGTCTTTATCATCACTCCCACGCCTCAGGACCGGGCTTCATCAAGTTTAGGCAATCAGGCTCACGAATACAAACATAGCGCATGTTCACCGGTAATTAACTTTTAAAGATCCACTGCAATTATAACAATGGCTTCTTTCTAGCACTTTCATTCAAGTACTTTTCTTCCGCTGTCGAACAGCAGCAATACCATTGCAAAACAGAATATTCAGAAGATAGCCAGCCTCTTATCCATACATGAAAAGCTGTCTGCTAAAAATTTACCCTACATTTCTCGACTAGGCATGAACCATTGGGCGTTTACCGTTCAAAAGCCTGCAATCCGATCACGCATTGAAATTGGAAAATTACATTAGGATTAGGGGATAGCGACTGTGATTTGGGATAGCTTACGGGTTTGCTTAAGGTAACTTCAGTTGCTAATTTTCTATTTAGGTTCTGTTTAGGATCGTTTAGCCTGTGCTATTTCCCCGTGTTAAGGCATGATCGAAAAGATCGTCCAAAAATCGTAGGCAGTTATTTAATAGTTCTCTGTAGTTCGAGCCTCGCACTAGCCTGCATTCTGA
The DNA here is from genome assembly GCA_034695025.1 of Chamaedrilus cognettii. Classification (NCBI taxonomy): domain Eukaryota; kingdom Metazoa; phylum Annelida; class Clitellata; order Enchytraeida; family Enchytraeidae; genus Chamaedrilus; species Chamaedrilus cognettii. The sequence goes on along the minus strand of JAQIWG010008075.1, from coordinate 8,257 downwards.
CAACACACACACCTTCAACCTTCAATCGTCCAGTTGCTGCTTAGGCTGAGTCTTGGTCTTGGCGGAGCCGAGGGTCGTGCGCCCAACGGGACAGATGGTCTGGTTAAGACAGGAACCGCAGCGGGGGGACACCGGGAGGCAGAGCTGCTGACCAAACCCCACCAGTAGGGAGTTCACTTCCCACCACAGCTCCCTGCACACAAGCCCCACCAACAGGGAGTTTATCTCCCACCACAGCTCCCTGCACACAAACTCAACCAGTAGGGAGTTCACTTCCCACCACAGCTCCCAGCGCACAAGCCCCACCAACAGAGAGTTTACCTCCCACCACAGCTCCCTACACACAAACCCCACCAGTAGGGAGTTCACCTCATACCACAGCTCCCTGCACGCAAGCCCCACCAACAGGGAGTACATCTCCTACCACAGCTCCCTGCACACAAGCGCGGCACACATCAGTGTGGCACAGGTAAAGAAGCCCTGGGTATATTCAACAATTCAATTTTAAACTAAATTGACTAATAATTAATTTCATTATCATTTTTTCACAATTTTTTCACCTTCTTCACTTTTTTGTCAATTTTAGCTCTGGCGGATAGTGAACAAGGTACCAATCAACATGAGCAGCAGTGTTCTTGGCTGATCAATGAAAGAAACTGCAAAAAGACTAGAAGAGCCACAACAATTATTACCATGATTTCATATTGTTAATACGGTACTACTTTCTAAAAAAAATTCTAAAATCTCATTGAGCCAAGAACACACTAATCCACCGACTACTGAATTATAGCTACAATAAATGGCGTGCCGAAAAAATCATCATTTTTGTATTTAGAGGACAAGTACGACATCAAAAACTCTGCGCATTCCGCGCGTTACCTTCGAACACCTATCTTTTCTTATTCCTTCCACAAAACTCATCACACCGCTCACAGCCCAGTTAGTTACCTAGGAAGCCAGGCTTCGAGTGCCTTGCGGGTTTGATCCGGGTTCTTGGTCCGCACCCAGTCGAGCCGGTTGGAGATGCGATGGACATGGGTGTCCACTCCAATACCGGTCAGCTCATTCCAGGCGAACTGCATTGCAAGGTGCGCCATCTTGGGTCCCACCCCTCAAGACAACAACAGGGGCACTGTCTATTAATGAGTCATTCGATAAATGTATCCAGTTTTGTCGTGATCTTACTGTATAATTTCATTATTTGCACTAATATTGCCCGACTTTTATTGCTAAATAGTTAGTCAATTACAGGCCCATACAGAGAAACTTAATTGATAAAAGATGTATTGCACGTATGTATTGCACTTAAAATTACGGCATCTAGTTCGATTATCTTTGTCCAATCAATTAGTCCCAAAAAATTACATTGTTTTACCATAATACGTCATAATTAGAACTAAAATATCGTCAATCATTGCTAATGAAAAGCATCAATCGATATCAATCATAATTCAATGCAAAATCAAAGAACAATCAATACACAGATAACAATAATATGCAGAAGCTGTATATAATTTAATGAGTTAATCTCACATAACACTGCTATTTGGGCGAAGCACAGGCTGAAGCAGTTTCCATAGTTCATATTTCTTAGTTTAAAGCATAATGTACTATAAATTAATGAATTATGAATGAATGAACGAAAAACATATTATGAAGCTGAAGACATAGCTACAATCTACAGCCTACAGCTCTACAATCTACAGCTCTAAAGAACGTGTCTATGAAACAACTATTAATTATTGGTGACAATATCTTGAATACAAAATGGAAGTCGTCAGTCACCGGGGAGCCGACAGAGCAGCTCGACCGTGTTGGGAATGTCTCCGGCGTACGTCTCCATCAAGATCTTAGTGGCGTTCTTGATCGACTTGACCTTTGTCTAACAAGCAAACACGTTGAGACCTATAGCCAATATTGGTCAACAGATCCATACGCTACCCTACTAGCAATGTTTACTTGTGAAGCATGTATATTTTTTACCTACATGAGACCTAGCCATTGAGAAAAGCAGAGGTCATTCACTCCAGAGACGCCTTAGTCAACAGAGCCATTGCAAAAATGCGTGGCGATACTTCGCGAACGACCCAGATAACAGTATAATTTATCACTGAGATTACACTAGAACTTACCTAAATTAGGTACTTGACCTTGACTTGACACGATCACCAAGCAGAAACTATCCTACTACGGATAAGTAATGAGACAGGAGGGGCTGGAGAAGGAGGTCATGATGGGGATGGGGGAGGGAAAGAAAGGTAGAGGAAGGCCGAGAATGAGGTGGCTGGACGAGATACGGGAGTGCATGGGGATGACAATCCAGGAGCTGAAGGAAGCAGTGAGAGCGGCACGGATGGAGAAGTAAACTCATGAATGTCACCAGAGATCGTTCGCGACCTGACGGCACAAGGTGACAAGGTGAGGTACTCGAACATTGAATCCCCATTTTCCCTTCAAAAAGAAGAAAATAAATAATATGCAATACTGTAAATCAAAATACACCCCTCTTCATAAAGCATGCACATTATGATAGCTAACTACATGCAAAAGTCATTCACACCAAATCAAAATTGCCAAAAGCAAGTGGTACTTTGTACCCTCCAGAATGACACGGGGTAGATGAGTTCACCGAGAAGCTCGTCTGTCATTGCGCTGATTGCGCCAACGGTGCAGCCATGCGCGCGCAGACGTGTCATGGCCGCCGAGGTGACTTGATCTCTTGTCTGACTCGATAGCATGAGGGAGAGTAGCAGCTGGTAGCGCCGCACCTTCACCATCAGCATCGTCATCATCATCATCATCAGCAGCATCATCATCATCATCAGCTAGTCCGTCAATTATTCATCAAACACCAGTCAGCCAATCATGCATTCACTCACCAGATCTCACTCCTAACTTAAGGAGCATCGGGATAGCGATGCACCATCATCATCATCAGTCACTCAATTCTTCACTCAACCATCAGTTGACCAACTAAACAGCAGCAATGTACATTGAAACAACCCAAAACAGTTTAAATTGTAAGATCACGAGTCCACAGACACTTGCAGCATTCCTTTCTTCGAATATTAACTGTTTTCCAGTGCGGTATAAGCTTGTAAATATTAGCACAATAAAAAGCTAAAGAAATAGAAGAATGTCAGTAAAATGACATTAAGAATCAAAATTAAATCAAGCTATGTGCACATAGACCTACCGGTACAATGACACAAAAATCTAAATGAAATGAATCAACCGGGTCACGCACCGGAGGCTCAGCAGAGTCGTCGAAGATCTTATCGCATCCCATAGTGTCGACGGCTGCATCCTTTCCCTTTCTCATCGTCCGAATGTTATCCAGTTGCATCCGCCAATCACGTGGCCCCTCCTTCCCTCCCATTCCTAACTCCTCCTTCTTTGCCTCCCTTAGAAGCCCCTTCCCCTTCTCATCTATTGCTTCCACGGCAGCTTTGTCCAAATTAGTAGCGATCTGATTGGATCGTGCTCGTCTCGGCTGTTTTTTAACGTTTTGATTCGCTGCGGCCTGACCTGACGTGTTTAAGTGGCCCAGATCTGAACTGGCGCCCATGGAATCTGATTGGTCCTCAGGCTCCACTTTAAATTTACGTTCGTCATCATTAACCAAACTGGTTATCACGGGTTTGATATCACTGGCTCCTGATGAATTGGTCAGCTTTATTTTCAAATTCTGAGATGGAGTCAGAATGGGACTGCCTGATTTCTCATTTTCTCCTCCGATTTCTTTGCCTTTTTGCTCACTGGGCGCGATCGTGTTCCTGGTCAGCCTCAGAGCGCTCCGATTGGCTGTTGATTTCTGGGAGATTTTTGTGTTGCCATGGAAACAGAGAGGATCTATTTCTTGCGGCTCGGTCTTTATTGTGGGGGGGTTGGAAAAGAACTCAGATGTGGAATCGTCTTGCATTTCTGCATCGTTCCGTTTTGAACCTTCAATGACAAACGCTTTCATTATATTTTTTGACCTAATATTTTTAAAGAGAAAAATATTGTTACCATAAAACGCTTAAAAAACATATATAAGGTAGGCTATCAGTCCGCGGCTATATGCTAAGAATAATCCACTGAGGCTAGCAGTCCACTGGCGTGTCCAGGGTGAGGGTGCCCCGTATGGATAGAGCGTTCCCTCTTTGGATGGCGATGGAGAGCCGCTGCTTGAGGTAGGCGGTCTCCCTGCTGTCCCCCGTGACCGCCATCATGCGCCTCCCCACCTCAGCAACAAATTCCCTAGGAAATGAAATTAGTATGCCATCATATCAGCAATGTTCCAAAAACACAAAACCTCTAGCATTTGTCACACAAAGTAGAGCAGTCAACTTGTACTATGCGCATCTTTTTAAAATTTCTTTTTCATAATTTCTATTAAATGTGTATCTATCCACAAAATGGCCAAGTTGATTCAATATAAAACATCGTGACAAAATATTTTAGGCCAACCCGTACACGCGCCGCTATGGCACCGTGCACACAAGGCTGTGAAACAGCACACGAAGATCATTCATGACTTGCATACCTTGCAGAGCTATACACACCACACAGTGGATACTTAGATCTGATCGGAGAGATTAAACAGATGCAGGGCTACTACAAATATATGACCCATATTAGCACCCGTGTGCTAAGACACAATAGAGCTGCAGTCAGCGTAACAGAATTTAAGAAATTTGATCAGCGCATCATTAACACCGCTTTGAGACAGCGACGCACCCTTCTGCAAGATCCAGTCTATCACAACGCTTTCTGCAACAAATATCATTAAGGATCTCAGAAAAACTCAATCGCGTTTTCACGTTATTTTTATGTTTTTTTTAGATTTCCTGCATATTTCGCCTTTTTTCCGATTTTCCGCATTAGATTGCATATTTTACCGCTTTTGCGCATATTTCTGCATAATATGTCATATTTTTGTCACATTAAACTGATCTGAATTAGCTTACTTTGAATCTTCAATAAGGCTCCTAGAAAAAAACCATCGTGTTTTTCAAGCTTTTTTTCAATTTCTTGCATATTTCGCGTTCTTTCGGATTTTCCACATAGAATTGCATTTTTTTTTTATTTTCCGCATAATTTATCTCATATTTGTCTAAATTTTGTCACAATTTTCTGAGGTCTCTAATTATCACGACTTGATTACGTGCCTTTATTGCTTGGGCAGACATGGTACAATTTCTGACAATTGGTGCAATAATTTTAAGTTACACAGCCATGACCTCCAGAAATTCCGAATTATATTTAGCAGGGTGTGCGTGCTGCAATGTGCCTGATATCCGAAAACCTCAGTTAAATTACAAAATATTCGCGTGACACTAATTTATTTAATGAGCAATAATCAACAAAATAAAATCTATCTGTATAGTGATGTAAATTCGCGGTATTTGTAATCAGATCCGAAACTTTCGCCCCCCCCGGGTCGAAACTTTTTGGAGAAAACTTTCGCCTAAAACTTTGTCTGACATCACGACTTAAATCATTGTTTTGTCGACTCGTTAAATTACATAGCCAGCGCGCATTACTATCTCTAATTATCACAATGCATGTTTCAACATCGCCTATTACCAGTGCGGTCTGTGCAGGACACAATAACTAGAAATATACTGTCGAAATCTCCACTACTTGCGGCACTACAGTTATTATTGTATATACATAAAACAGCGAAATTCAAGGACTTAGGTAATCTAAGGGGGCTGAAACTTTCCCCCCAAAACTTTCGTTTTGCCTAAACTTTCTCGTCCGAAAGTTTCGTCTCACATCACTAATTCTATACAGTATTACACAAATCGAGCCGCACCCTTATGCGAGGGGACCGATTGATAGAGAGTTCCAGCAGCGTCTTGATCAGTCTCGTACTCAATCTTCACCGCACGTCTCGACTTCTTGAGCGGCACCCTGCCTGTCCCATCGTCAGAAGCATCCGGAGTGTCCCCCTTCCCCTTCAGCTCCCCGCCGCTGCTACTGGCTCTCGAGGCAGCCGAGAGCCGCGAGGAGGCGAGCGTGGCAGTGGCCCGCCTCGTCTGACGGAGCATCGCTCGCTCACACTATGACGCTAAGTGGGAGCGGAGGGCAAGATGAAATGAAACAGAAAAATGAAAAAAATGATGTAGAAAGGGACAAAATTAATAAAGCAAGTTTGTTATTTGAGCGATATTAAATGATTTTAAACTTTTAAATGTTTCGGATTGTTGTAGACTTGTGATTGTTTTTCTTCTTTTACAATATTGATAGTTGCTGTGTGATAGGCCTACTTAGTATGACTTACTACTTAGTTGTAGGCCTATTCATGGGCGCCCGTACATTGATGCAAGGGGGTGCACTTGCACCCTCCTGGAAAAGCAATTTGCACCCCCCTGTGCACCCCCCTATGCACCCCCCCTGTGCACCCCCCTGTGCACCCCCCCTGTGCACCCCCCTGGCTTATGTCAGATTGGTTTTCGAACTGAAGTGTCGGACACAGAGAGATTTAATAGGCCCTTTTGTCCGTCATAAATAGCAGGTATAGGCCTAAAGCATTATAGATAGAAGGCGGGTGTCCATGGCTGCAAATGGCCTACCCGTGTGTAAACGGGGAATTCGGCCACAAAACGCGAATGTGTGTGTGTGTAGTTCGAACTATTTGGGTACACATCAGGAGACCACAAATGCCCCCCCCCTTTACCTTCCCTCTACACGAGCTCCATGGATAACTTATCTCTCTGGTTATGAATCAGAGGCAAACATCCATGCATCACTATCACGATACATTGCAACATCGTATTCTCGACCATGCAATGCGTGGTATAGGCTGCCGCTGAGAGTCGAGCCGACTCACCGCCCGATGAGTCGGCGCCGAACTATTTATGACGAGTTGTTGCGAACGCTCAACCAGCGCCAATGCATATAGGAGGCAGATGGAGCGGCGCAATGGTCCCCCTCCAATTTGTAACGAATACAGGACTGCATTGTATGCTAGGCCTATGAACCGAATAGCAGACCTACGGATCCATTAATTAATATTTTTTGTTTCGTTCACAGGCCTGAGCCCCAGCAATATTTTCAATGCTTCAGCAAGGCCCAATAACGTTCCCTTAATTATTGAGGGGAATACGGCTGCCCCCCACGGGCTTAAATAATAAACCCGCGGGCGTATTAGGGTCCCGGAGACGCTAGACGCACTCATAGGGCGCATAGGGTCAATTATTCAAGCCATGGATTTAAGCGTTAGCCCTTTTCACTCTATTATTTAGGCCCTGTGTGGGCCTAGGTACATGTAGCGAGCCTATAAGTTTATAATGTATGTCCATGCGCCCTGCTGGTAGCTTACTTCTCGATTGGGGGTCGATATACATGTAGATAGACATTAGTCTCTCTCTCTTCAGTGCTCTGCCACATGGAAGGTCTTTGATGTCCAAACCTTCCACCTTATCCGATCTTCAGCCCTTCTCTTCATACCCGCATACGATTCCTTCTCAAGCGGGTCGTCTATCATTCCGATACGTGGCCTTCCCGGTCCTCTCTTACCCTCCAGTCTTCCCTCCATCACCTCTCTCAACAAACCCTCTCCTATCGTTACATGTCCAATCCAGTTTTTATTTCTGCTGACTATCATTTCGATCGTAGTCCTTGTTTCTTCATTAAACATTAATGTGTATTATGTTACATAGCCTACATGTAGGCCTACTCTTCGCTGAATGTGTATCATATAATTAAGATTTAGGCTACAGTGTACAATGTACATTGTAGTCCATGGAACATCGACTAGTCTTGCACGTACGTGCACCTTTCAAACTTCGCCATCACATCAAAGACACAGAAGCTGTAGGCTAAGGGATCAAAGAGTTCCCGAAACTTTCTTCGATTCAGTAAGTTACAATTAGAGCTTTGGCGTCTGTTTTTCAGCGCCGATGCGCTACTAACTCTTGTCGTTTCTCGTTCTACGTTAATAGAGCCATGGCCTATTGACTATCAGAGGCGTCGATCTATAATTATATTGCTCCAGATGTCTCGTCGTTGATGAAGACGATTGGCACGTAGACGACGAGCACTAAGTACAGGATTTCAAAGGGCATTATCGTATGCTGCAAATCACCGATAATGCACAATGGAAAGCCCGAACTCATGCCGTTGATACTGTACGATCGATGCCCCATCCTCGTTTCGCATTTATCATATTTTCTTGTTCTAGTTCTTCGCTTGTTCTAGTTCTTCGCTTGTTCTAGTTCTTCGCTTGTTCTAGTTCTTCGCTTGTTCTAGTTCTTCGCTTGTTCTA
>JAQIWG010008074.1:0-11730 GCA_034695025.1 Chamaedrilus cognettii | reverse complement strand
TTGTCTTAGGACGTGATCACAATAATATTCACTGTTCACTTTCGCTCCAGGTTCAACAAATACTACACTGGTTTTTCTCATCCGAGACACACCAACCGAAACCATGATGCCACGACTGAAATGTTCAGGTTCGCGTATGAGTCTCGTTGCTGGAACTTGTTTTTTCTTTCTTGCTTCAGAATAAATTCCCTCGTTTTGAGAATTAGGCTAACTGGTGTGGCGAGAGTAAATGTTTTTTCATCTGTAAATCAAATACTTTGTTCACTTCTCTCGTTTTGAAATCGATCAAGTAACTGTTGACTTCGTTGTTGGCGTTTTAATTTGCAGTTTCTAGAACTTTAAAGTGAATTATGATATAACGATGGCGACCGGAAGTCAATAAAATAGTGATGTCATAGGTCGAGTTAATAAGTAAGAAAAATTTTACAGATTTAATTTTGCCAAAAACATAATTTGATTATATTGCACAAGATTTCACGAGGGGGTCCCACTTTTTTTGCGCCACCCTGTATCAGACCCAGCAAGGGGGGCAACGGCTTTCATTTCATCAGTGCAGGGGGGGCAAAGGCTTAATTTTCACAAAGAGCAGGGGGGGTAAGCTCATAAGCTAATAGTAACTTTTTTGGGAGCAGGGGGGCAGACTCCAGCAGGGGGGGCAATGCCCCCTCTGCCCCTCCCCACGCTACGCCCCTGGTGCCACACCGCGCCAAACACTCAAGCACTGCAGCAAAACAAAAGGACCAGGCCTACTGATAGCGCGGGTCGGCGACTCAGATAAATAGTTAAGCGCAAAGCCTACACGTGTAGTTATGTGTCAAAGGCTTAGCCTAGAACTCGTCCATACTTATTTCAAATCATGAATTAATTATATTAATTATGAAAAGAAAACCAGAGAGTTGACTAAATAATTGCGATGCGGCCCGCTGAGGCCCGCCGTGCGGCCCTCGGCCACATCCCTAGATGTATAATGATTACAAGCATTATTTCTCCTCCATTTTTTACAACTGGATTTCCATATCGAAATACTGAATGGCTCAATATTATGACACCTGTGAACGAGCAACAAAACTTTAAAACATTAGCCCGCCAGGCCTACTAATCAAAAGCGTCATGGTCATGAAAAAGTCTGAAGATAGCGGTACAATTATTGCAGTAGCCAACATCGAGTTGCCCCGCGTAGGCAGGGCAACAAAATTCCCAACACAATGTACAGGTTTTAACTAAATATTGTCAGGTAGCCAGGGAAAACGATTTGAAACAATTGGAAGGGGGCGGGGAGGGGGGAGAGAAAACCCATTGCATTTCATTGCATCTCAAGAAATTTGCAACGATATATCGACCTCAAGAAACACGCGTTCTACATCCGGATTATATAAGTATGAACCAAAAATTATGCAAAAAATGTATATCATGGCGACGATCAGTTTCTAGACTATTGGCTTAGCACTCGATCTGTCATCAAGTTGTCGGTTTATCTACATGTAAAATGAATTCATTTGTCTACACTACACGTCTACACTTAAGATCGAAAGAGACCAATAGATCCAGAGACAATTCCCAAGCATGGCAATTACACGTAAGGCTCATCATCCGCAGACTACTGTCAACTTCGCTTGAAAGTGCCTCACCAGATGCCAACGGGCTTTTGCAATATCAAACACGCTCTTAACTAAAGGTCAGATCAGTATAATGATGTCCCTATCCGGCGTCAAATAAAAATCTAAAATGTCAAATAGATATAGGCCATCAATAAATCGTGTGCTTTCCTTGATACTTTAAAAGTTTACCTTTAAAAGAAAGCGTCGGCATTTTGTCGGTAATGTGAGGTAGTTGTGCTCAGGCACTTGTTTGACAGGTGTAGCGTTCAACTAAATTTAGGAGATTTTCGAGACATTTGCGTTGGTCTAGAGAAACATTATCTATGGTGGAAACAGAAGCCTCTTTAAACAACAAGGAAGCATGCGGAACCGACTAAACGGAAAGAAAGTACCAAACGGTAGAAATGCTGCAAATGGAAATGAACGTTGATTAATTAATTGCTAGATTATCTAAGGCTACAATAGCGAGGTACATAATATATGAAATTATGAAGTAAGAAAAGGCAGGGCGGGCGTTCAGATAAGCCGGAAGTAAAAGAGTCTGCTGTGATCGATTGGGTCAAAGCCTGCCGTAAAATCAAAGCGGCCGGGCAAGAGCAGATCATTTGCGCTGCTATATCCCATCAATTATTTTTAGAGTAATTTATTTGACCACTCGACATTGTATTGCACTGTCATTAATTACATTTTAGGATTCATAATTTGATTCTCTATCATGCCATTATTGTGTGTAGGCCTACCATTAGGTTTGAAATAAAAAATCGCATTTAGCAAGCATGTTGATCAAGTAATCTGCATCTTTGCTGACGAAATATGCGTCTTCATGCAGAGCTGCTCTAGCTGTGCACGTACCACGCCAACTATAGAATGTAACGGTGACAATCTTGACTATGGCTAGCCAAACCCTAAAGATAACCTTTCTCTAACTCTAATCCAGCCCTAGCTCTAACTTTTAAACACTAACGGGGCTCTAACTCTAATTTAAAAGAATAAAATATTTTGTCGCGCAGATGATTGACAGTGGCAGGGTGTAGCGCACGTGGGAGGGGGCAGGGGGGGGCATTGCCCCCCCTTGCTGGAGTCTCTGCCCCCCCAGCTCCCAAAAAAGTAACTATTGGCTTATGGGCTTGCCCCCCTGCTCTTTGTACAAATAAAGCCTTTGCGCCCCCTGTGCTCTGATGAAAATGAAAGATATGTATCTCCCATTGTCTCCGCAATACCTCCTTATTTTTATCCTCTCTGTTTAACGAATCTTCTTCATTCTTCGCCATACCCACATTTCTACTTCTGCAATGTAGAAAATAACTAGACAATCATATCACACTGGACCTATAAAACTGAGAGCGAGCGCTTGCCGCTTTTGCCATGTTTGACGGAAGGGGGAGGGCAAGGAGCGGTCGGAGGCCGAAGTACGATTGCATACAGGAGGGGGGTGGGGTTAGATTTAGTCGGTTTTTGCGTAGCACTGAGTAGAAAAATTCGAATCATAAAGACACCCTACATGTAGGAAGCCAAGAAGGAAGGAAAGACCGACGCACAAGCATGCACCTCATGAAGCCTTCCGTCGTCTAAATATTTGGCTGCTTTGACCAATCAGTGATTGCTAATGTAATGTCAATGTCATTGCCGTTTTGACCCATTAGTTGTCAACTAGATAGATGGTCAAAGCCTTTCATCTGTCAGAAATTAAGTCTAGCATCAGGTTAGACTTTTAACTGCAGTTAGGCTGTTGTGTTGGCTCGGTCAATCGAAACTTGTGGCTTTATTGATAGGCCAGATATGAAAAAGATGACATTTTAGGACCAAATTCTGACGATTAGTTGTGCTCTGAAGTTTAAAATGTGAACTCATTTCACCCGTTAATCTCAAATTACCCAGAATTACTAAGTAACTATTATTCATTGCTAGTATAGCATAATACTAGAAAGCCTATAGCTTAGTCGCGTTCCTTGAGTCGCTCCGATGCGTTCGTCTTGTTGCTGATTGTGTGTGTTGTGTTAATATTGCCGGTCTTAGTAGCGGAATAAAGAAATGTTTATTAATATCTTAAATCAAGAACTCGATATGCCTATAGTAGCATAGCAGATCAATAATTTTCTTGCAAGGATCATTTATTATCGTGCAAAGATCATCTAATATCATACTTGAAGTCAAGAACGGCATTCGGCCATAAAATGCATAAAAGGGTAGAAATGCCAACTTCATGTTTCAAATGCTTCAATACCGCCCGTTCGTGAGTAACTACGAAATCACGCCAAGTACACAGACGATAAACACGCGAAGTAATTTATTATGCAACAAAGATCACAAATTCATCATGCTCGGGTAAATAATCCATGAATCTAAAATAGCAGTTAATTGCAAGGCGGAATGGTATGCGCCAACTGTAGTAACCTTGAACGCTTAGACCCAAGTTAATTATAACATTATGTCATACAAATTTAAATACTGTACAAATGGAGCAACAATAATTATTGCTAGATAACATTGTTGTTAACAATAACTAGATAGCCTAACAATTGTTAGATAGCATAATTGTTAATAAAATCGCAACAATATTTCAGCTAATGGTCCCAGACATTTTAAAATGGAGTCATATAATACCCTTAGAAAAACACCAATTTTTACAAAAACATGCGGCTAGAAATGTTTAGACCTTATAAATCTCAATAGAGTAGCGATTTATAAGGAGTGCTAACGCTATAATTTTTTAAGGGGGCATCCCGCAGTGTTGCTCAACGTAGAAGGAAAAGATTTTAAGAAGCTGTGCTCATAAAGTTTTTCTCAAAAACCAAAAACTCTCCCCTTGCTCGCAATCTTAAGGCGGGAATTATCATTTCAAGGATGAATTGCCTTGCCTCTCTTGATCATATCCTTAGGATGATATTTTCATCCTTAGGAGGCAATTCCCGCGATTTCGTGCCTTAAGAATTAGCGTGAACACTGTTAATAGCCATTTCTTTTTTCATCTAGCTCTCAAATGCCTAGGGCTATGAAGCTGAAAAATTGCTTAATTGCTGGACCCTAAAGTTGACAAATATTGAAAATAGAAACATAAACATGATAAGCAGCTCCAAGCCCCCTGCTGCCCACTATCCACAACACAAGTCATTGTCCATTACAATTCTACACAAAAAACAATCTTTCTTATCATGAAGTGTATGACTTTCACTAAAAGTTTTAAATGCAGTTAAAGAAACAGTATGCAATTAAAAGAAACCGAGGACACCGTTTCTAAGCGTTCCTAGTCTCAGAACAATCTCTAAAGTGAGTGCTCTGGACGTCGTAGATCCTAAGGTTCGGATGCTGAAAATAATCTTCCCCCTGAGTGCTCAGGATGTCTTCAACTCTAGAGCTCAGATGATGAGTTCAGATGCTGCATACAATCTCTTTCTTGAGTGCTTTTTTGAGGATATCCTCAACCCTCAGGTTCAGACGCTGAGTACAATCTTCCCCTTGCGTGCGAATGCTCAGATGCTGAGCACAATCTTGCCCTTGCGTGCGAATGCTCAGATGCTGAGCACAATCTTGCCCTTGCTGCCGCCAGAGTGTTCGATGACCTGTCGCTGGGCCTCCCCAGCCATCTCGAGGGGGAACTCCTGCGCCACCACCGGCCGCACCCACCCCAGCTCTTGCCCCGCATTGATGAACGCCACCATCTCCGGCCAATCAGCCTGCAGCAAACAATTAATTATTGCATCGTCTTCAGCCAATCGGCCTGCAGCGAACAATTGTTGCACCTTCAGCAGCCAATCCGCCTGCAGCAAACAATTATTGTACCTCCCACAGCCAATCAGCCTGCAGCAAATAATTATTGCACCTTCTATAGCCAATCATATGGTAGATAGCAATAACTGCATCAACTGCATCAACTGCATCAATCAGCATGTACTGTAGTCATAGATGTAGTTACGATGTAAAATGTAGCTATATTGCATCATCCAATATCAACATCAATTTCATTCGTTTGTTCATTCATCCTTCATTCAATTTCATCTTACATCTGCAGTATTCAGCCTCAATTGTCAGATGGCATAGATTATAAATAAAACTTTAAAACAACTTTACAGGTTACATCCATGCCTTAGAGTTCATTCCAATGGGAAGAAAACAGAACTGAGTTCTAACCCGACCCACTTTCAAGAACTCAGTGAACTCTTGAAAGTGGGTCGGGTTAGAACTCAGTTCTAGAACTGAACTCGTTCCTGTGGCCAGTTCTTAAGAACTCAGAACTGAGTTCTCGAGAATTGAGAATTGGCAAAATAGCAGAGTCAGATTCAGTTCTAAGATGGCGGAACCAATCGGAGGCCAGAACTGAGAACAGAGTTCCCACGGAAATGTTTCAGTTCTCTCAGATTGCATGGCACTGAGCTTTTGGCACTGTGTCAGAACAGAGAACTGAGTTCTCGTAACATACACGTTCCCGACGCAATATAATAATTTTGAGAACTGGTATTTGATTGGCCCTGTTGCAGTCCAATTGGATATCAGAACTCAGAACTGAGTTCTGATTTCTTCCCCATGGGAATATGCACTTAGTTATCAAGTATCGTAACTTGTTTTTGCTAACTTTCCAGGAAACGTAAAAAACGTTTTTTCGCGGTGATGAACAACATTTTTCAAAATATTAAGTGTTTATTTCAACCAAACCATAAATAGATTTGTACTGAATATCATATTTTGTGACATCGAGCAAGAAATATATTTTAATTCAATTTTTAAAACAACTATTTTGACTTACAATACTTGTACTTTGTTCATTTTGTAGTGTCTTAATTAGCCTACTTGGATCGTTACAACTTACAACCATAATTGTAAGTGTAGATACGATACTTGTTTTAGATTTTCTTGCATCAAGCACCAATAAAATTTATGAATTCAATCATCAATTCAACTATCGTATCGGTCATACGATAGTGCTTGTTCTAAGATTTTTAATGGGTCACATTTCACGGTACTTGTTTTCTGCAAATAGCGCTGGCTACAAGCATTTCCCAGCTACGAGAGTTGTTCCATTGGATGTGCCGTACGCTAATTAATAAGAATCAATTCTAAAATCATTTTCGCCAAAAAACGAGTTACGATTCTTGATAACTAAGGCATCGACGTATACATGTAAATGCATAAGACTAGTTGTTTGGATTCAGTAGAAATAATATATTACTAGCAAAAATGTACTAAACAAAATCCTCAAGAAGAGAAAAAGATAAATACCATAAAGCATGAAATTTTCGCGTGCATTTTTTTTTGGAAAATTTGGTGAATAAGTAAAACTCGCGAAAGTTACATGCAGCAATAACAATAAAGCTGAAAAAGCCATTATAATGGAAAATCCTCAAAAAGGCAAAAATTACTTGCAGCTAAATTTCTTAGAGGCCAAAAATCGCAAAAAAACATGGAGCAAAAATGTCAGGTTATACAGTACAGCTGAATAAGATCACTTAAAATGCCTTAGAGCACAAGATGAGTGTAAGGTTCAGACCGGCGTGGCCTGCCAGAGCATGATGCCGGTAACGACTGCCTCTGTCATCATCACCAGACGTGGCGCTAACTCCACACGCCCCCTGCTGCCCACTATCTGCAGAATGAGACATCACAAATCAGAGGGGGGTGGGGTAGCCCACCGGCTCCCTGCTGCCCACTATCTGCAACAAGAGTCATCACTAGTAGCGGGGGGAGAGGGGCAGTAGCTTCACCTAACCCTGTCGTCCCAATAACTACAACACAAGTAAGGGGAGGGGGGGGCAGAAGCCTAACTCGCACCCAGCTGCTCAATAACTACAACATTAATGAAAGCAAGCCATGAAGCCCACACAAGACTGACCAGAATCATGCATGATGCCTTTTGTTTGTTGTTGTTTAGGGACCGTGTGTAGCACAGACTATAATACAGTCCTGTTCTGTGCAAGAGATCCGGCACAGAACCGCTCCCCCTTCTTTAGTTGCCTTTTACGATTTGCCCGGGGAGCTTTGAGCTGCAAGCTCATTCATCTTCCCCGGCCTGCAGGGGGTATCATACATGAAGTTGTGAATGAAGAATCATGAAAAGTGTCATCAATGAAAAACCATGAATCAAGAATCATGCATGAAGTCATCAGGAGTCAATGACGAGTAATGGCGCAGACACAAAGTCAGCCTGACAGGGTCGCGTAGTGTGCTTTGAGAACTGATCTAAGAAGCCAATGCCAATCTCAGTTTAACACCACAGCTCATTTAAACTTTTACTTATGATGATAAAGCAGAAAAATTGATTTCCTGGAAAAGACCCAGATAGCTAACAATTCTGATTTTCTGCTGGCTTATTTTATTCTTTTTTACCCACTGTACTGTAGAGTGACACGGGGACAAAACTTCGTCCCCATCTCCACCCCGCAATGCCTCTTTTGTCCCCATCCCTGCAGTCTTCAGCCCCATCCCCATCCCCGCAGCATGACAAAAGGCTGTCCCCTCCCCGCACTATCCCCGCAAATGCTCTCCCCATCCCCACCCCATCCCCGCAATTACGCGATCCCAAAAAATATAAGAGCAAAATCAAGCATCAAATAGACCATATTTGTATGGCATTCACTATCAGGATCATCCCTACTATTCAATTGTTTCAACATTAACGTGTAATTAGGTTAGCCCTTGGTCTTTTAAGATTACTTTTAAAATAATATTAAGACTAGGAAATGATCTTTAAGGTCACTACTGCTACTGCGATAGCAGAAAACTATTCACTACCGTCCCCATGCTGTCCCCATCATGCTGCTCCCCACTACCGCGATATTCCCACAGAATTCTCAACTTTTGTCCCCATTACTGCGGTATTACCGTGTCTACGCGTTAAATACCGCGGTCGGGAATACCGTGTCGCTCTCTCTCTACCGTACTGTTTCACATTGATTCACATTCCTGTTTTACATTGATCATTACTTAGATCATAAAAAGTGATGATCTAAGCTTATGAATGCCAGATGGCATTCACATGATCTGGCATTCATAGAAATACATTGGCATTAATACCAGTAACTACTAATTTCTGTGCAATGCTGACCACAATGCGCGTGCCGGGCTGCGCAAGTTCCAAGTCCTTCTCCAGGTTGACGTTTGCCAGCATCTCAATGATGACATCTATCGACCCTGCAGCCGCCTGCACAACGTGTGTCTTCTACATTTAGTACATCTTGTACAACATACATCCAGCAGCAAACAGATCCTAAGCTGCAGTGGCAGTGTCTCCAAAGTTCTTTACTGATGGTTGCCATTTTGCTATGGGATTAAGTTCATGGTTGCCATCCGTTGCCGAACCATGTCAAATATTGGTTGAGTTTACTTATCGAGACTAAGTTCTGAGCGGGGGGGGGGAAGGGTGCTAGTACAAGGGTTGCTTACAAATATGAGCACAAGATATGAATGTCCAACACATTTTTGCATTTTTGACGCTTCCGTGAAGACCTTCCCTGCATCCAATCGCTTCCCTATTTCACTATATCTATTTTCTATTTTCATGGTTGACAGAATTGGCAACGGATGATTTTTCATGGTTGCCATTTAGGTTCATGGTTGCCATTGGCGTGCCAATATGGCACTTTTGAAAACACTGGCAAGTTGCAACATACAGGAAACCGAGTAAAACCCAGACTGACGATGACAACGGCTAGGGTACTGATGAGAAGACAAGAAAATTTCACTGAATAGTACTCAATTCAACAATACGAGTCACTTCATCATATTAAAAAACTACATAAAATTTAAAGAGCAATTGTAGCAGACAAAAATTCTACGACATTCACTGATAGTACATCGCGTCCAGGTCAAAGATAATTTAAAACTGCTTTTCGCATGAAGTCGAGTAAAATATTATTCAAAGATATCCCAGCAAATCTTGCTCGACATTCAGTACTCGGATCATAAGTTTATATAATAGCTTCATAAATTGTTAACTATTCGTGCAGAAAATGCCCATTGACGCCGATCGTGAATTGAAATCATTCGTTATTTATCTTTGTTTATTATTTACTTAATATATTTACTTTAATTTATTTTATACATAGCATACAAATTTCATTATGGTATTTGCTGTAGATCAGTGGTCTTCAACCTTTTCCATTCCGAGGGCCAAAAAAAAGTAATTTCACGCTAGCCGAGGGCCGCACCATTTCGCGAATTAAAATACCAACACTAGACCCAATTTTTTGATTTCCTGCAACTGCTATATCTTCTAATTTTTGTAAATTTTCGCTCAATTTGTTAACGTTTCGCTAAGATTCATGTGTTTTTTGCAAAACCTAATTTCTTCAAATAAATTTAGTGCAATTTACGTTACGTGATTAAAGTACTTATTGAACAAATGCAAAAAATGCACGTAATTTCTCTAATTATTCAAGCTTTTTAAGACTGACATGCAATTTTACTAAATTGTTTATCGTACCATACAATTACGCATAATTTTGCAAATATGGTAAAAACCTTGCTACAAATTATTCAATATCTAGCTACAAATTTCTGAGGTCTTTAATGATAAAACACCCTTACACGTAACGTCACTGAAAACACAAATAGTGAACACTTTGAGGTTGTACTGTTTCTTCTTACAGCAACTGCTTGTAGTGTTGTTCAAGTTTAGCTGCTCATTCACAGGTTCCATAATATTGACTTATTAAGTATTGATTCTTTGTTTGAAAAGGCAGAGGCAAAACCATTCTTGTAATAATTATGCATCTTGACGTGTGGCCGCGGGCCGCATGTTGAAGAATGCTGCGGAAGATTGACCGATAAAAATTGCTTTGATTTTGAATGGCTAACCCTCGATATCTGATTGTGAATTAGCCTAAATGTGACATTTATTACTTATTATTTTTACAATTATTTATGTATACCTTTCCATTCATTTAATATTTTTTGTAACTAATTTTTCTGAACAATAATTAACAGTCATTGATCCATAAAATAAATATTGTCTCCTGCCCCAGTGCTGCAGTTCAAAGGCGCCCCAAAAAAGTGACGAGTGGAGAACTGTGCACACTTTGGAGGACACTTTTCCTCCCATGCAGAACCCACGAGCAAGGAGAGGGGGGTACTGAGTTTTTTGTTTTTTTGAGACTTTTCAATTTTAGCCCTTCTTAACGCTGCATGTTCATTTTCGCCTCAAAAGTTGTAACCAAAAGCCCGCCCTAGATACCAAGGACCCCCCCCTGGCAAAAGTAACACGAGGACTTTTGAGGACCGCCCAGCCCCCTTTTAGGCGGTAAAAGGGGGCCGACCAGGTAACAAAGGGGGCCTGGACCCTCCGGGCGCCCCCATAACTGCCGCACTGCCTCCCACCCTGATCTGGTCGATGTAGCCCGGCTGGCGGTGGTTGAAGGCGAGGTGAGCGCCGTTGTCGCGTACAAGCTGCAGCCCCTCCTCAGTGCCGGCCGTGCCGAGCACCCGCGCACCGAGAGCTCGCCCCATCTGACAGCAGGCTACGCCCACCTGCATCATCACCAATCCTTTGTTAGCCAAATCGCAGCAAGCAGTATCAAGTAGTGTAGTAAAGACAGCATGTAAAGAGAAACAGTTTCTAACGCTAGAAATAAACAGAAGGTGCATCAGCACAGGCGCCGCATCGCTGGCCCCGTGGACGAGCACAGTCTCCCCTCTCACTCACCGCGCCACTGGCCCCGTGCACGAGCACAGTCTCCCCTGGGCTCAGCCGCGCCTTCTTCATCATCGCGCGGTACGCCGAGAAGTATGGCACCCCTGTAGCACAAGCGAGAACAAAAACATGAAGGGAAGCACATGAAAAGGAAATGAAAATAAAAAATGATCTAAAGCAGATCATGCCTCAGGATTCAAAGAAGCAGCAGCAGGAAGTTCTTGCTTGTGCGCGCAAACAACAACAACATGGCAAAGAAACAAATCTGATAAGTGAGTTATAGCATAAGTTATAGCGTGGGTTATAGCGTGGGTCATAGCGTGGGTTATAGCGTGGGTCATAGCGTGGGTTATAGCGTGGGTCATAGCATGGGTCATAGCGTGGGTTATAGCGTGGGTCATAGCGTGGGTCATAGTGTGGGTTATAGCGTGAGTTATAGCGCGAGTTATAGCGTGAGTTATAGCGTGAGTTATAGCGTGAGTTATGGCGTGAGTTATAGCGTGAGTTATAGCG
>JAQIWG010008073.1:0-11732 GCA_034695025.1 Chamaedrilus cognettii | reverse complement strand
CCATACTGGCGAGACTTTTTTGGGTCATTCTTAACAGTTCTTGTCCATGTTTATCATCAGTTTAAAGTTCAACCTTTCCTGATTGCATTACATGACATTTCCTATACCCGTAATATTAGATTCAGAATTTATAACGTACCGCAGTGTTACGCTTGGGTTTTATCGGTTGCACAGTCATAGTGATCACTTAACTCCTATTGGCCTTACTAAGGCCGGACGCCTGCGTGCAGTAGCCAGCTAGTGGTGAGCTGTCCATACTTGATTAACTTGACCGGTTTGCGCGAGACACTCGTCGTTCGACTGTTTACGACAGTTTTAAGTCCCTGCTCGGAATACGTTGTATGTCATGTACATGTACGTGTGGCGCGTTGCAGTCCGAACATAAAGCGCTATGCTCACACAAATCTCCATAATGCTGCTTACTTATGCACCGCATGGGCGAAGCCCAATATAATAACTACAATCTTTGATAAATAAATCGAGTTATGATAGGATAAGGATCATGCCTATGCATGTCCTGTAGGCTATACGCCTGCAGTCCTAACTCTAAAGCGTTGGTTGGCTGAGCCGGAAAATTTAGCAAACGATTTTAGTGTCGTCCAAACTTCCGAAGTGAAGTGTCGTGAACGTGGTATGTGAAAACTGGCTTATTTTAGACATAGACATTGCGTTCATAGCTCGTTCAAAGCAGGAATCAGCGCCTATAATGATCCTCCCCCCATCCCACCTAAAACTTTTCTTAGTTTGTATTCTATATCTCTCGTTTTCGTGCTATCTTGCATCTTGCACTGTTATAGCTTTTTTTACTAATTATGCGCAACACTGATTTTCTCAAAACTTGAATGTTCTAGCCTATTTGTAGGCGCTGTAAATGTACCTTTGACGGCTTTTTAACTTTTATGAATGTCTGAACTTTACATATATCGTACCTGCATATATTCCGTTAAACATTCCTGTTCTTCTTTCGACAGCAGTTGGCTGATAGCCCGTTAGTTCTGCACACGTGGTTCTACCATCTCATTAGAGAGGATGTCGGTAGGTCTTCAGTGCCACTAAACCTGTCATAATTGTATGTTCTAAACTTGTTGTAAGAAGTCTCAGTAACACCTGCAATCACAATAAAGCATCAATCAGCATCTTGCTCTTGTTTTAAAACTGCTTAGCCTATGCATAAATCTGAATATTGTTTTAACGTTGATTGCGCATTGAAATTTGAATTCGTTTAGGCAAGGCCTGTTTTAAAATAAGTCTCAGTTAGCAGTTTGAGGATTCGGCATGTCATGCTTGAAAAGAAAAACCCCCAAAAACAAGCGAAAAACGTGTAGTTGTTGTCGGCGCAGCAATACTACATCATCAAGTCGTGTCTGACGGGCCTCGTGCTCGACATCGAGGGCGGGGGGCGCATCGGGGCAAAGGTCATCCCCTGGGACCGGCACGGCAAGGACAACCAGGTGTGGTACGACGACCCCTCGACGGGCACGATCCGCTCCAAGGTGCAGGGGCTCTGCCTCGACATCGAACGTGAGTGTTGGGTATAAGTGATTTTTCACTTCATTTTTCACAACCCCTTAATAGGGGTTGTGCCCGGGCATTGAAGTAAGTATTGTAAAGTTACGCTGCGCAGTGTATAGACGTGCACGTCTGAGGCCCAGTTGCTCAATCGGAGTATTTTGGTTTCAAATTGTCACAGAACAGATATCAAGTCGTGAACCAATTAGATAGTGCAAATGACATTGCAGATCATTAACCAGCAGAAAGCACAAAGAACAGGGCGTTATTTGAACTCGCTTAAAGTTACTTTATTTGAACTCGCTTGCCAATTGGTGAGTTATTTTAATGATTCGAGATCATTCAAATGTCTATTGAACAACTACGCTTAAATTAAATTGGAGCAGGCTACCAAATTTCATGCTGTTCATGAACTGACAATTTGAAACCATATCTGAGCGATACTAAGTTGTGAGCCTATATGCGCAACAGCCGACACTAGAGGTGCAATAATTGTAAGGCTACACAGCACACACTGTAGTTTTGAGCGCATTTATTAGAAACACAGTGTCATCAAATTATTGAACTGCTAGAACTTTAAGAATGAATACTACTGTGTGAAGAATCAATGATAACTCAGCGTTTAATTTTTTAACCCGATGACTAATGACACTAATTGCTCTCCCTTCTGAAAATTTGTTCCGAGTCTGTCATCATGTATGCTGGTACACAGACGAGCATCTGTGTGTGCGAGAGCTGCAGCCTGGCGACCACAACCAGCAGTGGATGAGACAGGGCCAGCAGATCAGGAACCGTCAGGATCAAAACCGCGTCCTCGACATCATGAGTGAGCGCTGATGGGTCGTGGTGTTGATGAGTGGATGGCATCGCGCGACAATAATGATGGTGTGGTGTGCTGATATTGATGGCATGTTGATCGTCCTACACCATCAAATCAGTGTACCATGCTACAATGATTTGATGGTATAGGACGATGATATTGATGGTGTGGTACGATGATGTGATGCAATGATATGAAGATATCCATGGCGAGATATGGTAGTACGATATTTATGGCATAATTATATTTGCGATTAGAAGGCGAGATTGATGTGCTGAATCGAATAGAAAACAATGGCAAAAGACAAAAACTGAAGTGCACTATGCTGCAACGCTTTTATTTCAGAAGTTAGATGTAATCTCTCAAACTTCTGTGATGGGACACACGTGTTATGATGAACATTTATGGCATTCGCTGAAGTGATGCTTCTCACAGCCTTGAAATACCATTTTTAAAAGCACACTTTATGCTTATAATTTTCATAATCACATTGGCATATGAAGGACAAGGTTATCCTTACCGCTATTGTCATCTTCATCTCAGGGCATATTCTAAAGAAAGTTTGCAACCACGCATTTTGTGCAGTTGTAAAACTGCAACTGATAAAAATTGCAATGCACAGTTTCAGATTCAGAGCTGCGGACACAAATCATCTTTAGCGCATTCACTTTACAACTGGACATTCTGTGTATAACTGTAGGCCTGCTGTACATCTAAATATGCCATGCTCATGTATCTTCAGATCAGTGTCGGGATAAGGGGGCGAAGATCGGGGCGTGGGGTTTTAACGGCGGCCCTAACCAGTGCTGGGAGTTTGAATACGTTGGGGGCGAGGCGCACATTGGCGGGGGGGGCTACCCCGGAGGCTATCCGGGAGCAGGGGGCTACCCTGGCGGTCAGCCCGGTGGTTACCCAGGCGGCGCACCGGGGGGTTATCCCCCGCAGCAGGGGGGATATCCGTCGCAGGGGGGCTTTCCTCCTGCCCAGGGGGGATATCCACCGCAGGGGGGATATCCACCACAGGGAGGGTACCCACAGCAACCAGGGGGCTATCCGCAAGGGGGCTACCCGCCGCAAGGCGGTTTTCCTCCCCAGCAGGGCTTTGGAAGGTAATGGTTAAAAAAAAATTAAATATGGTGTAGAAGTTTAGTAACGATTGTGAAGACTGCGCACGTCTAAAGGTGGCAACTAGCGAGAGCATTAAAACTACTGATCTATACTAAACTCTGATAGCTACAATACCTAGCCTATAATAGCTACTGAATAACAATATTTTTGACCTTGTATAACAGCCGAATTAAACTGCTTTTAAACAAAAATTTATATTAAGAAATTGTATTTTATATGGCTGACGGTCTTTTTTATATATTTATTGAGCTTGCATAGATTTTTTGTCACGATCACTTTAATGCACGCTTCAAAATTGTATCACAATTTTAAAATTCACAATCAAATGCAGTGTACGTTATTATCTTGCATCAGACCTCACGTGCTTTTATATCGACACGAAGTCAGACATCATAACATACAAAGCAAACACAATAGGCAAAAAAGTGACAGCAATGAAAAAGTGGTGCTATAAAGCAATTAGAAGTGTCAATGTGATTTTCGTACAAGATGCAGAACATGTAGTGTAATTAGCTCGATTGACTGCATCTCACGCTTTATATTACTCTCTATTTTAAAAAAAAGTCGATCGTGTCCAAAAAAGCCAAAACCTGTTAAGTGTTTACACTAGCGAAATTAGTGGTATTGTCAAAAATTTTCTTTTTATCGCGCATTCTTATAAATCTGTCTTGTCCCTACCCCCGCCCGCCGCCCCCCCTCTCCCCGGTCAGGCGTGAGTTTCTCATCGTGAGCGAGATGCACGGGAAGGTGGTGGATATCGAGGGAGGCAACGCGGGGCCTGACGCCCGCGTCATCATGTGGAATAAGAACACTCCCCATTCCAAGAACCAGCTGTGGTACACGGACCCCCAGGGCTGCATCCGCTCCGCACTCAACGACTTCGCGTTCGGCAGCCGCGGTGAGATTCTACCCCTTGCAAGCCGGGAAACAAGGAATTGATTTGCAGCCCAGAGCTCCCCTATATTAGCCTACAGTGTAGATATAAAGCTAGTTTTCGGTGAATCGCTGTGCTGAGGTTCCCTAATGGCGCCCCTGGACGCCGAAACGGATTTATTATTGAATCATGTAAACCATCATAACTAAGCTCGTGTATCTATCTCTAAGCTCGTGTATCATAACTAAGCTCGTGTATCATAACTAAGCTCATGTATCATAACTAAGCTCGTGTATCATAACTAAGCTCGTGTATCATAACTAAGCTCGTGTATCATAACTAAGCTCGTGTATCATAACTAAGCTCATTACTACTACATATAATTACTATGGACACGCATCTAAACTATTGTTTTGATACTAATTCAAAAAGCATATCAGTACAATTTTGTCATGGCTCCCCCTTCCGTCTCTTTACTCCAACAACCCTGCCCCCCCCCGTGCACAGGTCCCGCCCAGGGCCTGCGGATGCACCCCCCCTCGGGGGACCCGCGCACCCAATGGAGCCACGACGGGTGCAAGATCAGCAACAGGGCGGGGGAGGTGCTTGACATCAGCCGTCGCAACAAGGACAACGGCGCAGAACTCATCTGCTACCAGTACAACAGTGGGGCCAATCAGCATTGGCGCCTCGAGTACGTCTAGGGAGCGACATGGCGACAGCGAGGAACCAATCAGCACTAGCCTTCGAGTTCGTTTAGGAAACGACCTGACGACCGTGACGCATCAAAACAGCACTTGTGCTACTTAATTTATCTAGGGAGTGACCTGGAAGATATTTCACAGGGTCGGAGGAACGTTGTTAAAATGTGCAATTTAGTATTAACTACCGTCAGTATTGAAACGATTTTTAAAATTTGATTTGAATGGCAAAATGCATCTTAGTATTAACTACTGTCAGTATTAAAACGACTTAAAAAAAATTATTTGAATGGCAAAATGCATCTGTGGGGTTATTGATGCAAACAGTCACAAACCGGACAGTATTTATGTTAATTTATTTTCATTTACGCACGCGTTCGTTTTTGACCACTAATTTAGTTTTTGTCAATTAATGCTTATGCCTTTATTTATTTTTAGTTTAAAATTGTTGCTTCCGGCTTGACTGCGTCGATATATAATGCTTTTACATAAGTTCGGATAAAAATAGAACAGTATGATGCTTGAAGATTTAGCTCTGTTGAGCTGTGTAAATAATTATACTGGCGCGACCTTTGGCAAGCGGAACAATCACGCATATCGATCCGACTTGGAATTTATAATCTTTGACCTATGACTAGTCGGCACTGCGTACTGCAGTCAGTGTAGCAATGCTCCTGTGTTCTACAGCAAACATTATCACACCGATGTTAAATTTAGAATTGGATCATGTGACTGCGCAATGACTAACAGAATGGGAATGGATGTGAGTAGGCCTACATGAAAACGTGCTTAGCTCACGTAGGCCTATAGCCTAGTCGTCCATGCGTCACAGGCGGCAGCATTTAGTGCAAGCTGTAGGGCCTACCTAGTCGTCCTACAGCTGGGTAATGGCATGCGTTAAATCATGTTGACACAGGATGTGGGTCTAGGCCTGGCGTATATCTCAGGCCTGGCGTATATCTCAGGCCTGGTTAAATGAGTCCGAATAGTTCCTTGGAGTTGGAGGCAGCGTTCTGCCAAATGCATCAAATGACTTGCAAAGTACCGATTGCTTCATGCAATCCAGCTGCTTCGAGACCGCGATAGGCTAAAACTTTAAACCGGGGGTGTTAAAGTATTGGTAGCCCCACCGTCAGCAAGTGTTTGGTTTGTGTGTCACGCCCGGCTGAACACATTATCATTTGACTGTGAATGCAGTTGTCACGGTGTGTGCTGACGGTGTGTGCTCACAGTGACCACTTCGTTCTGCATGCATGACTACCAGTTCAATAGCCTAAGCTACTTGCAAGGAAGCTAATCATAGTTTTGACCATCGCCTCCCCCCCCCCCGGTTCCGAGTTTTATGCCATACTCTATACTCTATTATCTATAGATGGCCCCTCATTTTTACTGTAAGTCATTTCATCCAAGGTTCAGCTGCAGCCAGTAGCCGCTCCGTTTACCGCTAAGCTGTTGCGAGCTTGTTGCCTGTACCTAGGCCACGGCAGTGGCACAACCGGAGGGGTCGGTGGATATGGGGGGCCAAAACGTTTGCCCTCCAGCTGCATTCACTCCCTTCCCCCACCCCGATGACAGGACGAGTAGAATTTTTCGGTGTGAGATTCCATGCAACGAAGACAATAGTCAATGTTCTACGTTGGGCGTTTGGCACAGGCCCAAAGGTGTCGAGTCTTAGGCCTAGGCCAACTAACTTGCGCTTGGATCCATAGCAGGGTCAAGGCTGAAACTGATGGGGCTCGGTGATAACAAGGTCAACAAAAACTAGGTCAAATTTGAACTTTTGATATCAACTTACAGCCCTTCCCATGCGCCCAAGTCTGCCCCCTTCCCCACACATATGGCTCCCAACCCTTATTTGAAAGTCTAGTTACGTCCTTACGGGTCTAGTTCTGGTACGCTGTACGTGTTTCTAACGTAGGCCCATATCACGCGTTTCGTCCGACAAACAAACCGTGACGTCTGCCCACAACGCTACGTACATTGAACGGCGCCTGGGGCACAGCAGTCTGTTATAGGTCCGGGCACCAGCTACAGTCTGCATTACTGCATACGTATAGAAGGGGATGGGTGGATCGGTGTACAGGGTAATCATTCCACTGTGATAATTATTATCTTTGTGATAATTTCATAGCTTGTCGTGTAGAAACGACTATGTCTCAGTCAATTAATGAATAAGTATCTCTAACAGTCAATGTGATTGTCGCTTAATTATTATGAAAAAAAATCAAACTGCTGTGCTGAACTTGCGTACACAACTCATCACTTCTTTGTCAGAAATAGGCGACACTTAATTAGCCTCGACGTTTTTTGCTCCGTGATCCATTCCATTTTCAAGTTGTTAAATTTTTCCATCCATCATCTATACACTTCATGAACAAGCCGTTCTTACCATCACGCTACATAATGTGTGCTGCAATCAGCTTCGTCTGCAGAGAACACTGCTTGCTATGCAGCAGTAGCAGCAGTGGGCAGACTGAGTAGGCAGATTGCTGCATACAACTATTAGCCGTACGCATGCCGTACGCATGCCGCGCAGGCTGTAGAGGTAGGCGTGTAGCGGCTAGGATGTAACGCGTGGTCCGGTCTGTAGGCCCTAACAATTACACGTATATGTGCGCCCAGGCTATACCCCCGAGCGCGTGCTGACGTGAGGCCTAGACCGTGTCGACGCTGTTCTAACACCGGCAGTGCTGCGGACCACCAGTCGCTTGTGTCATCAGCTAGGCTGCATCTCCTCTTACGACAGGTACATGTACATGCAGGCTTGTGTGGCTCTCATCTCTCTCGTTGTATTGTAGACCATTGGGCGGAATAAAATTAGAGTAGGCTTTATGACGAACACTTTACTATAAATAATTATTTTTCGCTTTTAAAGTAAAAATAACGATTACTGCACGAATTTTAATTGTATAAACGAATGGCAACCTTTAACTTTATGCGCTTGCTGTTATAAGGGAAACCATCATTTACACAGGCCATGTCAGGGACACGGCTGCATTGCATGAAACATGGTGAATTGAGTTGTCATTGATTTGCAGACACTCGTCATTGTGGCTGGGCCTGCAAGTGAATGCGCTGTCATAGGCTGGCATGATATTAATGCATAAATATGATGCCGTGCTCATTTTTGTATCGACTCCCAATTTATGTTGACTATGATGTGTCATGTGGCCTGTGCACAACTGTACATACCATATTATGCATGTGGCCTGTGCACAACTGTACATACCATATTATGCATGTGGCCTGTGCACAACTGTATATACCATATTATGCATGTGGCCTAGGCATAACGTGTATGTGAAATATAACAGAAACATTCTACTATACGCATTGTCATCACAGTCCCACCTACATTTACGTGTATGAAGATCATTATAAACTTTAATCAAAATAAGTAAGTTATAAACAAATTGCACATATCATTGTGTGCTGACATATACTTGGTATTCATTCATGTTGTATGTGCATTTGCTTCAGACTCTATAAAGAAGACGAAATGGCGGTATGTAAAGTAGCTTAAAGAACTTCTGAATGTCGATTTTGAGCAATTAACAATTTGTATATTTTAGGAGTTTTTGGCATTATAATTATAGCAGATTTTTGCCACGATAGGCTGAGTGAACAGTCATAATATAGTAACTATTTTAGTTTCTTGCACTTTTGATATGGGCTTATAAAAAAAGCGGCTACGAGGCCGAGAGTCTATCTGGTATTTTTGAAGATTAATTTAACTACTTTGAACAGTATAATCACTGCGTTTTGAAGAAAATCAAAAATATGTTGTGCTGAAGTGCTACACTATTGAACATGCTAACGCAGTACAATATTCATACATTGTACAATGTTGCACAATTATTTCTGATTATTATTATTGCGATGATGCGTTTACATCACAGCAATACTTCCTCATCAAGAGCAAGCTGCACGGGCTTGTGCTGGAGGCCGAGGGGGGCGGGTACCAGCCGGGGGCGCGGGTCATCCCCAACGACCCCAACGGGCAGGACAGCCAGGTCTGGTACAGCGATCCGTCCACCGGGACGATCCGAGTCAAGACGAGCAACTTCTGCTTGGACATCGAGAGTGAGCAGCTCGTTATGAACACTGACGCACCGAGTTACACACTGCAGTCGTACCCACCAGTTATTATCGTGCTTTTATTTGCAGTGCGGTAGTGCCACATGTAATACAGAAAATATCAAATATGGCGTGCAGCCAAGAAAATGTGGATGTGGTGTGTGTTGTAGTCTAATGTGCAGATGGTGTGTGTTGTGTAGTCTGATGTGGATGCAGAGTGTGTGTTGTAGTCAAATGTGGATATGTGGTGTCTTTTAGTGTAATTTGGATATGTGGCGTGTGTTATAGTCAAATGAGGATGTGTGGCATGTGTTATTAGTCAAATGTGGATAGGTGTATGTGTGGCGCGTGTGTGTGTGTATGTGTGTGAGGGTGTGTGCATGTGTGTGTAGACGAGACGCTGGTGGTGCGTCCCTTCCAACAGAACGACCCCAACCAGCAGTGGTCGCGCAAAGAGCAGCACCTTCGCAACAACATCGACCAGAACAGAGTCATCGACATTCTCCGTCAGTAACCACCACAGCCCGCCTAATTTATTTATTAACAAAGCAATTAATTAATTAAAGCTTATTCAATCGTATAGACATGGGAGGCTATAATCAATATTTTTATTGCACATTTTTGTGAGAATTGTGCCTGAGCAGTGCAATGCAATGCGCTCTGCATTTAAAGCGTAAATTGCCCTCTGGGTTGAGGAGGGTCCTTGATGTTGGTGGTTGTTGTCGCCGCAGAGAACAGCAGAGAGAGAGGGGCAAGAATTGGAGCGTGGGGGTTCAATGGGGGCGCCAACCAGTCCTGGGACTTTGACTTTGTCGGGGGCCAGGCCCCGATGGGAGCGGGTGGATATGGGGGAGGGTACCCCCAGACGGGCGCGTCCACCTACCCAGCAGCGGGGGGGTACCCGGGCGGGCAGACCTACCCCCAGGGGGGCGGGTATCCACCGGCCGGCGGATATCCACCGGCAGGGGGTTATCCGCAGGCTGGCGGTTACCCACCTGCGGGGGGCTACCCACAGGCTGGGGGCTATCCGGGAGCTGCAGGAGCCTATCCGGCCCAAGGGGGGTTTCCAGCCCAGGGTGGAGGCTATGGGGGCGGCATGGGGCAAAAGTATGTGATTTTGCCAGGTTGTTGTTTTCTTCAAAGTTTTCAAGAGTTGTCAATCCAATTTGGATGTCGTTTTGAGCTGATGGTTGCGCAGTCTACGTTGAACTTGGACTATAGCTGCTGCTGAGTGTTGTAAGTTTTAATGCTGCTGCATCCCTGTGCAACAATAGAGAGATGGCAAAGAATTGGGAGTTATGGGGGAGTCTCATCATGGGAAACGTTCATCCTCTGCTAACACAAAAAAGTGGACATAAAACGCAAATGATGATGATGATGATGATGATGATCCGGCCGCAGGCGTGAGTTCCACATCGTGAGCGAGATGAACGGGAAGGTGTTGGACGTCCAAGGCAACAACACGTCCCCCGGCGCAAAGGTCCTCATGTGGTCCAAGAACAGCCCCCCCAGCAAGAACCAGCTCTGGTACCTGGACCCCCAGGGCTGCGTCCGGTCCTCGCTCAACGACTTCGCCATCACCAACGGAGGCAAGTTTGTGTTTTAATTATCTCTGGTCTACATCGTGCTGTTGTTGGCAGTAGTGGTGTGGTCATCAAGACGAGGCTGAGTAGTTTTGTTTACATGATACGGTACTTTACTGTTTTGGCACAGTGTTTTGTTAACAATAGCCGATGATGTTGTCATTATTAGCCATGAATTGTTGGCAGTTTAGTTTTCTTGCTCTTTTGTTATTGGCAATATTTTGTTAACATTATCATTGTTGTAGATCTAACTGAAATTAGACGAAAAGTTTCAGTTTTTCAAGAAACTGCACTAGTACTAAAGATCAGCCCTGTCTGCAGATTTAAACATGATTGCTTGTGTAACTTGTCAGCGTTATAGTCTAACCTCTGACCTTAATCGTAAATAGGATCGAATCAACATCTGACCTCTGCCCTTTTTGTAAATATGGTTGCATCAACATCTGAACTCTGCCCTTCTTGTAAATAGGATTGGGTCAACATCTGACGTTGTCGTTGTTCTGGTTGTGTATAGACGCAGCTCATAACATAGATGGTACGTGTCTCGTATGTGAATCTTGTCAGCGTATTTGTTTGAGAGCGATGCCCAAGGGATTTCCACCCACCGCTCGCTGCTGGCAGCCGATTTCTCTACCAACGACACCAGACCCATTTATAGTCCCGCTCTGGTTAGAAGACTTTGACAAGCCGAGAAATTAAATTCTCTGTATAGCTATAGCGGGGATCGAACCCTGGACTTCTAGCACAGCAGTTCAGTGAGTTACCACTAGACCATACAGGCTTGTCATCAACATCTGACCTCTGCCTTTCTGTAAATATAGGGTCGGGGCAGCACCTGAGGCTGGAGCCCGCAGCGGGCAACCCTCGCTCGCAGTGGACGTTTCAGGGTCGCGCGCTGCAGAACGCCTCGGGGGAGGTAATGGACATCAGTCGCAGAAACAACGACAACGGGGCGGAGGTCATCTCCTATCAGAACAAGGACCAGCCGAACCAGCACTGGCGCCAGGAGTTCATCTAGGGAGGGGGGGCAGGGGGGGGAG
>JAQIWG010008072.1:0-11733 GCA_034695025.1 Chamaedrilus cognettii | reverse complement strand
TGAAATTTGGGGACCTTGTGTCAAATTATCTCAGCTACAATCCCTGAAAATGTCAAGGAAATATATTTACTTTTGGCTGAGTTATCGCGAATTCGCTAGGGGGTTGTTTTTTATGACGCACTGTAGACTTACGTAATGTAGACTTACATCCCTGCTCTTCAGTACAGGCTATGCAATACCAACGGCTTAAGTTCAGCCAGGATTATGTACGCATAGGCTCTAATATTATACAATTTAAAGGCGGTCTAGTCTGCTCAATTTAGCCTTGTGCCAAACTTCAAACCAGTGGTTGCAAACCTTTTCACCAAGCGGGCCGCATTTGGCCTTCGTTCAATGGCGGCGGGCCGCATTTTCCCCTCCTGTCCAGTCCAGCCTCACGCTCGGGGCGAGGGGGCGGGGGTGCCGACAGAAATTGATTTACAGCAATGCGACCTTAGTCAGCTGAAGGACCGAACAAAAGATGTAATCGTACGTCATTGTGTGCGATTAGGTTCATTATAGGTTCCGATAGTGCACTAAACGGGATTTCAACCATCGGGCGGTGCATTCAAGACGCCGCGGGAGAATCGGAGAACTTAAATCAATTTCGGACAACTTCAATCAAACTCGGACAACTTCATCAAAAAGATCAACCATAAACAGCAGTAGGCAAATTGCAGGCCTTACAACGTTTGCATACAGCAGTGTTAGCACGCTGAAAGCACTTTTCGCTTTGATTTATTACCAAGACTCAGCTAGGCATTAAATTAATCAGACCAAACGCGCATTCATTTTCATGTAACACGTCAGATCTTTCAGTCCTTCGTGCAGGCTAAACACGGGCCTAATCACGTGCGCAGTTTCTTAGCTTAAAGCGCGTAGCGCGTCGTTATCTTTCGCTAAGACAACAAAATAACCGCGGCATGCAATCGGCCGGGTACCATCCTTGGGATCACACCGTTTCCAGCTACAGCCGTGGTCATCGATATAAATCCGTCATCGCTGCTTGCTGCGTCTGCAGGCTGCATGGTCCCGGCTGCGGTTGGCAAACACAACGCAACGTACTTAGGCCGTAATAGACACACAGCTGGGGTAATCTAACTTGTGATAGAGAATTACCAGAACATCCCAGTTGTGTTATATAGTAACTTGTCCGAGGCAGCACCGTAGTCCAGGATACGTTGTCCAAGTTAGATTCACATTCATATTCACATTCGGAGTAACATTCGGACAGAATAGCAATCCGTCAGTCCAGCTAATATTTAGAGACTCAGAATCATATTCAGATTCGGAATAACGTTCCATTCCGTCAGTCCAGCAAATACCAAACATGAATGTCAAAACAGGCAGAACACCACAACAAAAAAGCTACTAAAGTGACTACAAATAATTTGCATAAACATAGCAATTGAATGTACTTTAATCTAAATTTGTATATTTGATTTTAATATTTTAAAATAGAATAAAGTTTTGCAAAACAAAACAAATTCTACAATTTACCACTTTTTCTTCTTCTTATTAAAAGCAGAATTTGATAGCATTAATAGACCTCTTTTAACTGCCTATAGGGGAAAAAAATAATCACAAGAAGTCAGAATCCGACAAAATGTATAGTTATCCCCACATTGTGGCAGCAAAATGAAACGGAATAGAATGATTAGAATCTTCAAAATTGAAATTAAGTTGAAATTTAACATTACAGGCTTTAGAAATGAAGGTGTCGGTCTGGAATAGGAAATTTAACATTACGGGCTTTTCAAATGAAGTTGTCGGTCGGGGATAGGAAATTTAACATTACGGGCTTTAGAGGTGAAGTTGTCGGTCGGGGATAGAAAATTTAACATTACGGGCTTTTAAGTGAAAATGACATAGTCGGGCGTTGAAGCTACCCTCAATCAGCTGTCTCCCTGTAGGAGGCCCCAGGGGCTAGAACTCTAATTTTTGGTCCATGTATAGAAAGCAGCAAGCTGAACGCAACTATGGTTTTGAAATGGCAATGACGTTACGAACAGTTTTGCTGCCGGCTCTCAAACATTCGAATTTTGAAGATTCAATCCGTTCCGTCATTCAATTTCCGTTTCATTTTGTTTTGACAAAGTGGGTATAACAAAATATGAGGGGGTTCTTACCCATTGTGATAATTTTTTGCTTTATATGCAGTTTATGAAGGCTTATTAATGCCATGAGATTCTATATTTATTTAGAAGAAGAAGAAGAAATGGTAAATTGTAGAATTTGTTTTCTTTACAAAACATTGATTCAATTTTTTGATATTACAATCAAATATCCTAATGTCAATTTGAAGTACATTTAATTGGTATGTTGATGTGAATTGTTTGTAGTCGCTTTAGTAGCTTTTTTGTTGTTGTCTGTCTGATTTGACATTCATGTTTGGTATTTGCTGGACTGACGGAATAGAACGTTTTTCCGAATGTGATTGTGATTCTGAGTCCTTAAATATTCGCTGAACTGACGGATTGCTATTCCGTCCGAATGTTATTCCGCCTGTGAATATGAATGTGAATCTATCTTGGCCAACGTGTCTAGGATAATGATGATGCTATACATAGCGCAGGCTACATGTCAATAGCGCTATCATGGGGCACTGGGGCAAGCGCCGCAACTCAACTTTACACCGAAAGCTGCTTCAGTATGAACAAATCCTGACCAGGTCCATTTTTGTAAAAACCCGTAATAATTTTCGAAGTCAGCCATAATTATAGTCTTATAGTCTCTCTAAAAGTGCGTATAACAAAGATGCAAATTGGTACGTATTTCATATAATATCAATACACATTTTCTAGGCCTTCAACGATTCATTTGTGATATAGGCCTATAATTGCACATTTCGGTTTAATGATTAAGTAATATGATTAAGTAATATTAATACGAATACAGTAAAGCATTAAATTTTTGCGTGCATGTAGGCCTAGGCCTAGGTTTTTGCGAATTTCGCGAATCGGCAATTCTAGCTAAAATTACATGAGCTGCACATTATGCATGAGCTTTCTATTTTAGACCTAATTGGCAGCCTTCAAAAACGCGAAAATTGAGTGCAGCTAATTTTCGGAGAGGCAAAACCGCAAAAATTACTTTGCAGGTAAATTTAACGTTTTACATTAGGCTACACCCTCGCGTTGGATCTTGAGGGTCGCATCTGAAATCAATGGCTATTAGATACGACACGGTTCACCGCCCACACAGACGCGTGCAGATGACCGTGCCGTTCCGCATGGTTGAACACTGACCCGCGTGCGTGTAGAATAGCGTGCCTGATCGCTGAATCGAACGTCAGAACCAAGCATCGAGCGTGTCGGTCAGCGTAATTGATATTTGAAGCGGATACAGTGGCGTAGCAAGAAATTTAGTTTGGATGGGGCACATGTAAATTCGCAGTATAGAGATACAAATTTCATATCGATTAACTGGATACGCGCAATTTAAATTTCTGACGAACGTGATCATTGTTGGCTCAGGCTGGCTCATCATTTGATTCGCATTGAAATTTATATAAACTTTATTTCACCAAATTAATGGTAGCAATCAACATAACAAAGAAAAAGGAAATAAATAAGATGAATAAACACGGTGACACAATATATAGGCATACCTCACAAACTGAAAATACTGAATGTAGCGAGAACTGTAACCGACACAAATCAGATTATACAGAAATTGGATGCGCAGCCTGGTAAATAAATTTACGACAGGCACTCGATAACAAGAATTGTTTCCTTTAAAAAATAGGTTTTTCGGAAAGTTAGGCGTGGCACGTGCCCCAGAGCTCCGTGGCTGGCGACCCATTGGCGGACATTTCTTGCATCCGTATAGATTTCTATCGCCGATAGAGTCCTAGGCTCAACTTCATTTAGGCCCAGTTGTTCAATAGAGAGCTATTTGAACCATAAATGGACGATCCAGGATCATTTAATAACTGCCCAATATTGGCGTGTTATTCAAACAATCCTGGATCGAATTCACACGATCTAATTGGATCGCGGCGTCATTTTTGCTCTATGATTCTTTGAAAGCAAATAACTCTCGATTGAGCAACTAGGCCTTAGTTGGGGTTTGACATTCGACTCGCCGGCAGACGTTTATACAGAAATTTCCTTCCTGGGGGGTGTTGGAGAAGTCAGGGGGGTGGGGGTGTGAAGAAGCAATGAGGAATCAAACCGTCTAAACGAACAATATTTTTCTTTCCGTACAGAACTCGGAACCGTTGGGGGGCTGGAGGCTACAGAAACTTTTTTTTACGAATTTCGTTAAGAAAATCCATTGCGAATTTCGTTACGAATGGATGGAGGGGGGGGGGACGGGGTACTGACGGAGATTTTGGAGACAGGAATTACCAATGTTCATCCCTTGTTGGCAGAGTCCTAAAAGGCGCTTTAGAATTTTTTCTGGGGGTTTTGGATTTTATGGGGTTCAAAAACACCGAGGGACTTTTAACTTTTTACAAAAAAACTTAACTGTGCCTAAAACATTTAAAAATAACTTTTCTAATTTCTCAGGGTGGGGAGGGTTGGTTAAGGCCCCTAGTCTCCCTCGCCTAGGCCCTGATCATGAGACGATAGATCATTTCGTATTGTTAACTGTGCGGCCGTTTTGAGTGATTTCTCGAAATCTGACCACCGTCAGCCATGTTGCGCAAAATTGAAATGTAGTTGCGCAGTTGCAATGTTAAGACACGATAATTATGCGCCCCAACGCTAAATTCACGCAGGTTTCTATCACACACGTATGGCTGTAAAACTGTACTAGTGTAATCATGGCTTTTTTCCGTGTTCATGAGACCATGCTGATTTTCCGTGTTCCGTTATTTTTTCCGTTGATTTTCCGTGTTCCTGATTTGTTCCGTGATTTTCCGTGTTCCTGATTTGTTCCGTGATTTTTCGTGTTCCTGATTTGTTCCGTGATTTTCCGTGTTCCTGATTTTTTTCGTGATTTTCCGTGTTCCTGAGACCACGTTTTGTAGAGCCGCAGCTCCCATGGATTAATTAAGCGACTGATCGATTCAGAGATGGATTAATTGGTTGATTGATTGATCGTTCATTGCAGCTAACAGATAACCAGCAGCTTCTTGAATCTTGAGACAGTATCTATAGGGTCGCCAGATTTTCATCGTTCAAATAAGGGACACAAAATATTCAGCGTGCATGATTATATTTTTTCGCTATTTCGCATAAACAGCATTAGGCCTGCTTGTTTTTCACTACATAACATCACTTAGTGTAGGCCTAACAAAATTTAGTCCAGCGATTAATGCACGATTGTAACAATATCTGTAGTAAAATATGAATGATTTATACCTCTAGGATTAAGGTATTAGATAATATTTTTAACTTTACAGGCTAAAATGTTTAAAAAAATACTGTTTTGCTGTGATTAGATGATGAAAATTTAGTTCTGGGCCCAAACGGGGCAATTGGCGTCCCTTATGTCCTTCATAAGGGACAAGGGACATATGGCTTCAAGTAAGGAACGTCCCTTAACATAAGGGATGTCTGGCAACCCCAACAGCAACATTTAGTTATTCTATAGGCCTACTGAATTCTATTATGATGAGCAGGCCTATGGCTCAGCATAGGCTCTATTGTGCTGCAATCACAAGATCCGTCCAATACCCCGTGCTGCCTTGCCCGTCAAGTATTCAGTGATCGCGTCTATCGCGCAGAGCTCAGCCAATGACCGCAGTCCTATTCCGTGAACACTGAACAGCCGCTGGGCTTTATGCTAATACGCGGACGTTGCTGCTACGTGTTTTAAGCGTTCAGAAAGTAGAATGTGCTATAATAGCTTCTTTGGATAGGCCTGATAATACTTCCCGGAAATAATCGCTGGTCTTCCTGCTCTATGTGGATTGGAATCATTGGATTTAGCTGATCCGTGGTGCACTAGACGATCAAAATAGAAGAACAGCGCATATTTTAAATAACATATAATTAACCTTATCCGAGCTGTCGTTAACAGTAGAGCCTGTGGTTGATTCAATTAGTTTGCTGTGCATTGCTACATAACTAGTTAAAACCGTGGACTATAGAGGCCTAGCCTAAATGAATTATGAGCGATATTAACCAATAATCGCAACACAGATATAAAATATCGAGACCTGTTAAACGTAGGCCTAAAATTTACCTACGTCAAACGGCGAATTGTAAAGAGAAGAAATTCAGATTGACGGAATAATAGGCTAATGGGCATTGCTTTTGCGCTCCGAATTAAGAACTCGGATTATAAGCCACTGCATGGAGCCCTTAGATGCATCGACTGCTTGTTCTGAAAACTTTGCAAGTTCGCTCTATTTAAGCTTAAATGGATAAGTCTAGTCAAATCTACCACGAAAGGAAGAATTTGAAAAATAGAAACTATAATTCTGACAGATATCGAGAAACACCGGCGTCATAATTGTGTGACATCGATCACTGAGTCAAACGCTTTACGAAGATCTATGAACGCCCCGACGATGATGACGTCAACTATAAAGCCAGTCTTCGGGGCATTCATTGCGTTGTCTCTTCTGACTGTGGCCAATTGCATCGAGTGGCTGTGAGTACTTCTACAGATTGAACTGTCTATATTATTTTTATTTGATGGCAATAATTATTTCATAAATATTTCTGTACAATCAGGCCTGCATGTATACCGATCAATTTTATCAGTAGGTTCTGAAGTCTAAACTAAATTAAATTGCGAACATTGTATACTACACATGTACATGTATATTATATATATACTATAGGTCTGTACTTTGTCTATTGAAGCATGGGCTAAACATCTTATTATAAAGCGATAAGCATGACAATGATGCATGTAGTCTACCGTGGATGTAATGATAAAGTGTAAACATAATATGCATAGATTTTATTCGTCAAGGGGCCAATGTAAATATGGCCAACACATGATTATTATGCCTGGAGTAGGCTATTGCAAAATAATTACGCTTGCAGCCGTAATAGCCTGGAGAGTATAGGCCTACAGCCTACCGCGACCAAATGATACGCCGCTCGTTCGCTCATCTACGCAAAGGTTAACAACGTCCCAACCTTCTGCTTCAATGTAATGTTACATTATCCCACAGGGCAGCCGTTTTCACAAAGACATCTAACAACACACGAGATCATAAACGCGTCGCCCCTGGCTTGCGTCGCGACTTCAGTGGAAAACGATTGCGATTGGCCATTTGGCCTACGTTGGCCGCACTTCAAAAGGTTTTATTGAAGGCAATTTATAGTCAATTTGCATTTAAGCAGTAGGGTATGCATACTATAGACCCACTAGTAGGTTGTGCAGGCTACACGTATGTTAGTCAAACGATCAATCTTATTATTTTTTCCATAGAATGAACACCAAGTAGGCTAGATCTGGGCGTACATCAACTAGCTTACTCAACGTGTCAACAACATTAGGCAACCAATAACATTAAAGAAGCATGAATAATAGATGATAATGTGATGTGTGGAACACTTCATATGACGTCTGGAAAAGTTGAACCTGATTGCTGTTTAAAAAGTAGCATCTGGCGGTCAGTGGTTATATCTGCTTGTCGGTGATTGGACACTATAACATCAGCCAATCCTTCATCAAAAGCACTGCGGACTTCTAGGCTAACTAGCAGTCCCTGTCCATGCCCCACTTAAGCCCATTTCCCGTAGCCCATGAGACCCGTGTCCTTTTTCCCGCAGCCCATAAGACCCGTATCCCTTCTTCTGGAGCGCATGAGACCCGTATCCCTTCTTCTGGAGCCCATAAACCTGTATCCCTTCTTCTGGAGCGCATAAGACCCGCATCTCTTCTTCTGGAGCCCATAAGACCCGTATTCCTTCTCACGGAGCCCCTAAGAACCGTATTCCTTCTTCTGGAGCCCATAAGACCCGTAGCCTATCCCTTCTCATGGAGCCCCTAAGAACCGCATCCCTTCTTCTGGAGCCCATAAGACCCTTATCCCTTCTCACGGAGCCCCTAAGAACCGTATCCTTTCTTCTGGAGCCCATAAGACCCTTATCCCTTCTCACGGAGCCCCTAAGAACCGTATCCCTTCTTCTGGAGCCCATAAGACCCTTATCCCTTCTCACGGAGCCCCTAAGAACCGTATCCCTTCTTCTGGAGCCCATGAGACCCGTAGCCATACCTAGGCTGATGGTCGACAACAAACTCTCAATGGCGAGGTTTATGAGCATTGCTAAAGATCTTCGCGAGGTTACAATCAATACAGCCTATGCAGCGCCAATGAGAGAACGGGGACACTCCTGGGACCGCAACGTGGGTAAATTAGCGGTGGGATGCAGACTGCAGTGTGCCTGGCCCGTTGTGTTATCATTGACGCAAGACTAGCTTACGTTGGAACTGCGCTGGTTTCGAGTTGATTTTCGTGCTCTATAATATTTTTGTTGGTTGTTATTTCTGTCAGCCGTGATTTGAAATTCTGTGCGGTAATTCCGTGAGGTAAAGCTCGATGTAGAACCTCACTTCTGGGACTGTGATGTGGTATACTGCGGCATCTTCTGTGCGGCTTGCTGTTTAGCCGCAAAAGCAAGCCCCAGTACCATTACCCTAACATGTCTAAATCAGAGTCATTCGCCTCAAATCATCGGCTAACAAGAAGCAGTAGTTACGCGAGTGTAGCCGGTACACATGTTCACATGCCGGCGGCTCTTTGATCTGTTGCCACCTATCGAGTGGAAGGCGCTCTTTGATCTCTCGCCACCTAGCGAGTGGAACGCGCGCGGCGTTTGATCAGTGGCGCTCGTCAGCGGTGAGCTGAAGTCTACGGACCGATGCGATGACAACTTGCCTGCGCAGTACCGACACACGCTAACTTATTGCTGGCTATTCGGAATTGCAGACTAGGCAAACATCACAAATCGAGCTTAGTTATAAGCGTGTAAAACATTTTCTTGGATTCAGTGCGGGTCTCCGGATTTACAGCGGGGTGCGCGGGGCACGTACCCCAGGCCTCTGCAAACAAGGAGGCCTCCGCAAATGATGAACGTGTTTTTTTAATAGTATTGCTTTTGAAGCGTAACGTCGCTTGCAGCTACAATACAGCTGCAAAACAACGCTGAAGCAGCAAATTTGCATTTTTATTTAATGATTGACGCTATTTTGTTGCGCCAATTGAAGCACCTGCAATATGGCTAGCTTATGCTAAAAACGGACTCATTTTCAATGGGGGCCTCCACAGAATTTGTGCCCCGGGCCTTTTTTGGTGTAAATACGGCCCTGCTTGGATTTGTTAACAATTTTGAAATCTAGGGAACGAAGTTGTGGGGTGTTAAACTCTTCTTAGGTCTACTTCTGGTCCCCCAGTTTAACGGCTTGGCGTCATGCTGGCGTCGCCAATTTTTTGTCGATTTTGTATTTCACTCTGTGGGATTACATAAATGCAGGCAATGCTAGAAGGCTATGTGGCTTTAGCGTTCCCAGTTTGAAAAAGCTGGCGCCACCGGTTTTTGAAAAGGAAAATGTCCCCAGAAGGAGAAAATCGACAATGACATGTGAAGGATGGCATCGAAAGTTTCTGCCACCGTCCCCGTGCTGTTTCCCGGGAGACAGTTTAAGGCCGTGTGTATTAACGAAGGCTATTAAAATCCGGTTCAGTGCGGAGGACCACTCATAGACCGTTGCCCCTTCTTTAGTCGCCGTCTACGACTCGCGCGGGAAGCTCTGGGCTGCAAGCTAATTCTGTCTTCAGCGGGTGGACACCCACGCAGTAAGCATTCCTGCAGCCGCCTCGTCTTGGCTGATCCAGTATGGACCCGCCGAACGGCGGGCGCGGATTGGACGCACGGATCAAAGGGACGCGAGTCCGGCCGACGATTAGCAGCGCTGACGGAAATGGCGGTCGTTTGCGATGAATTGCGATTGCGAAACGAAGATAACGTGTGAGTGGACTGTGGGACAGATACGGAGACCATTAATGCAGCTTCTTTTCGCGTAACATGCTCACTGGCATAAAATAGTACGTAGTTCCGTGGTGCCACTGTGGTCTACTGTCATGCGCTAGCGTATCGAATACCGTGCATTGAAGGCCCGGACCCCGGTTCATGGATATAACCTACGGTCACTGTACTCGTTTAATGAAGGACGATGTTGAATTTATTTGAACAATGCTCATTTTAGACACTAATTTTCTCTTTATGGCGCCGCATGCATTTTGTGTATTTCGTTTATGCCGTTTACTATGTAGTGCAGAATGTGTGATCTTTCAAAGTCTTTTGTAGTCACCCGCTATATTGCGTTTTGGGCTGCAGGTTCATTTCCTCTTTCGGTTTAAAAAAATACCAACGTAGCCTATATGTCACTTCAATCAATCACTTTGCCTATTTATATGCACTGGGATGATGCGCACTAATTATACATAGAATTTGCATGTATCGGTATATAAACAGTATTGCTCAAAAGTTTGAGCCCATCGGACAAAATAGAAACTGTTCGAAAAAATGTGGATTTTTTTTTTTATCGAACAGTTTTTATGTAACGATCGACTTTTGAATGCCACTCACAAATTTCAACAACAGGAAATGAAATAACAACTGTGCTTAAAAGAAACGAACAAAGTTGATAAATTGGTCAGTGGGCTCAAAATTTTGAGGAATACTGTATACGCTGTTAATTTTTGAATTGACACAGTAATAGATCAGATTCTTTGGATGTCAGCCGAAAAAATTTGACCGTAATGACCACGCGTGGGCTGAGTACAATAGCATGAACGTGGAGAATTATGATTCCATGCTTCAGTTATCAATTACTCGCTGTTTGCAATAAATTGTCATAGGGGCTTGTTCATCTGATTCACAAAATAGTGTTTCTATGTCCTACATACAGTGTTTATCGGCGTCAGTGTTTATATAACCAATCTGTTTGCGTGGTCGTATTTTATAACACCAAGTGCCAGCGGCCCATTTACTGCCTCGCGGCCCCGTGATACTATAGTTAGGCTACTATACACAATTAGCTAAACGTTCTCGAGTTCGTGTCTAGAAGTCATCTGAAGTGTCTCGATGTCAAGCGACGTCCTTCTATTCAGCCAAACACAGAGTCTTTTGTGTACTGCTCGCGGTCAGCCTGTCAACGTCAATGCAGACGCGCGCCAAGACATGGCATTTTAAGATACGGTTGGGGGGATTATTGCCCCCCCCCCTCCGTGCAATGATTGTAATTTGTCCCACATTCGTTCGCCTCCTGCCCTCCATTTTTTACTCCATTTAACCCATCTGACATTTTTAGGTGCTGGTTGTTTAGTTGAATCAATTTTTATTTTTAGCAAGTACTCACGGGTTTGATGACTATTATATACTCATAATGACTATAAGAACAATTTGCAATAGGCATACGCAAGCGAATACATGCAGTTATCCTGTCCATAACTATGGGTTGACTCGTGTACTGTGTCTGTCTTTAAGTGTATGGTCTACTTTGGGCGAACACAACGTCACGGTGGCCGACCATGTGTTCGCTCAACGATGGTCGCTGTGGGCGTGGTTAGCCTAAAGCTGATCTTGGTCAATGTCTGATAGATCTCTATACTACTCTGCCTTGCTCAATGTGAGAGTATTACGTGAATACTGGTGTAACGCAATATTCTAGCGTGCAGGTAGCGTTAATGACCATTTGATCACCAACAGGAAGTCTGCATCGCTGGAATTGGGACTTTGCACCTGGCTATATTTGCAATCTTTGAGTGCCGCAAAGCAAAAAATTTCATTGTGAAGCTATATTTTATTTCATTCTCCCAAAAAATCTAGAAATGGA
>JAQIWG010008071.1:0-11734 GCA_034695025.1 Chamaedrilus cognettii | reverse complement strand
AATTTTTACTGAATGCTTTTCTCATCAAACCTCCTAAAATGAAGGGGTGTGCGATGCAAAAAAAAATATTAAAAAAAATCGTATTAAAATTGGCCACCCTAGCCTACACCCATGTGCATGTACTACGCGTTGATTCCGTTGTCATCTTCGGAGACACTGGTTAACAGGTATTTTCGTTAACAGCTCTACATGAAGACGGCAGAAGCTATATAGGCCAGCCTGCGTGTTGTGAACACAGACCGGACGACTCTAGTGCTGCGAGTGTGTCGCACAGACTCGCACTCGACGCCTGTTGCTCGAACTTTTAAACGCTTGTTTTGGTCAAGGATATTATTGAGTGATCAAGAAGAAGAACGTTTGGTGCCAGAAATTGATACCCCCAAATTGTCTCCGTTTAGCATCACAATGTATATGTTAGCTGACCTATGCGGAAATTTATTTACTGGATGAAATTGCTAGAACATGGTAATCCCCATACAGTTTCAGTTCTAAAATTTATGTCGACAAACAAAGACTGAAATTTATCTCTTTTCTATTTTTTATGTTGGAATGTCCGTGTATTGTTCCGATCTCTCTCTCGCAGAGCCATCGGCCGTTGCACCCTTATACCACAGCTGTCCATGTCCATGTCTCAGACATAAACATTTTTAGACCGGGTCTTAATGCTATTGTCTCAATATTCATTTCAAGCTCTGTCTGTCTTTTGTTTGTGAGTCGGTGACGGACGGGGACGGAATGTGAGAAAGTTCTGCGACGGATTTTTCTCCACTTCAGAACGCGGAAAACCGCGCCCGACTCCCAAGCCACCCAATCTACGTATGTATGTATGTATATTGCACTTTTAACGCACCAAAAATATGTCATGCAAACGGAGATGGAAAAACATCATTTGCTTGAATCGTATATGCGGGTGCTTGAATCGTAGGTGCGGG
This sequence comes from Chamaedrilus cognettii, assembly GCA_034695025.1. Lineage (NCBI taxonomy): Eukaryota > Metazoa > Annelida > Clitellata > Enchytraeida > Enchytraeidae > Chamaedrilus > Chamaedrilus cognettii. The sequence goes on along the minus strand of JAQIWG010008071.1, from coordinate 10,802 downwards.
ATCTAATTTAATCTAGTTTCAGAGGCGGGCAGCGAAGCCACGTCAGCAGTGATGCCACTGTTAGGCATAGCCCTATATCACTAGGTTTAGGGCATTTTAACTATTTATAGCTGTGATTTTTAACGCAATCCCCAGACATCTGGAGATATTTTTTTATATGAAATGGTGCATTTGATAATGGAAGGCTATGAATTTTTTTACAAGTGCATTATGGGATATTTTTTTTTGCCGAGATACCAATAATCAAAGGATATTCCTTTTTGGTTCAATGGTGTCACTGCACGTCAGTATCTCACAAGAAATTCAATTCACGACAGGAAAACATAAGTACAAAAAACAATTTCATTTCAGAGCTCTCATGGTCGGTTGATGCGTTGCGCGAGGATAAACCTACACCGGAATGCCAGGATACAAATAAGAACTCAACGTTCATTTGGGATGAGCCAATGCCAACAACGTCAAGCAAAGATCTACATGTATGTCAGGCGGAAACAAAAGCATGTATGTGCTAGGCTACTTATCGTTTCTCACTTAAATCAAACCTGATAAAATTAAGAAATAATGATCATCGTTTTTTATGTGTATTCTAATGCGTTACAGGCCTGTAGCGCCGTGTCTATGTTAAGTTGTTAACACAGGTTGAACGAATATATTGGAGCTAGGGTGTTACGGTCGAATGCCCTTCCTGTCGCCAACCAGAATAATAAATTATCGTGGTTGATGATTATCAGCTAGCGGCACTTGTGTGTTTAACAGCCTTGCTAAAGGGCCTGCAACGCCATGGTTTCATATAGCTGCCGTCGCGGTGACTTGAACCCTGGTCCTGTGGACTCTTCCCCCCAAGCTTTAACTTGCTTAAGCACTGGCGAAGCGTTGTGGCCGAGTGGTCTAAGTCGCAGACTTCCGATTGCGAGTGTGGCAGAGAGTACGATATTGTGCCGCTGATGTATGCGCGTTAACGCATACATCAGCGGCACAATATCGTAGAATGAAGGACTTTTTTGCTAGAAACGGAAGTTGATTTGAATTTGTTGATTATTGTGATTGGATATGCAAGGGTCATGAACCTGTCAATCAATTGTTGACGGTTGGTAATTAGTTTGGCCCGCGGGTCAAGCTCCGCCTCCGTTATCTCCATACGTGCCTCAATATACAGAAGATAGTGACTCTCCTTGGTTTGAACCCCGGCCGCGACAAAAGATTTTGAGTCACTTCGTGTCACCCTTTGCAAAGGCGCTTAATTTCGTCATCCCTGCTAATAATAGTACATGGGGGACTGATTTAGGCCTAACTCATTGGAGTGATTTTGTCTCGCCGGAGGGAGACACCTGACGGCGTGTAGTGTAGGTCAGGAGGACTGGTTTCGGTTACATGGTTATAGATATATATCTTCGTATATATTGGACACTGTAGGAGAAACTATGGCTTAGCGGAGACATTGTAGCTTTTTCTGGTCTCTTACTAGTTATAAACAAACTCACTCCAATGAGTTAAGCATAAATCAGTCCGCCATGCACATTATTACCAGGGATGACGAAATTAAGCGCCTTTGCAAAGGGTGACACGAAGTGACCAACACCAAAAAAGGCGCCCGCCATTAGGGTGAAGTGCAGTAGAGAAGTTGAAGTTGAAGTTGAAGTCAACCACTGCACCACAGCGTACACAGTGCGGTCGTTTGTCTCGGCGCGTAGAGCTGACGTTATGATCGATCAAAGACGAATGCTGCACGCAGCATTCTTTTTGTTAAGATCAAAGTGACCTTATATATAACAACTGCGGCTGGCGTTCGTTTGTCCGACAGCGCGCACACTTAATAGTGTCTGCACACCTTTCGGTCAAAACGAAGAAAGTTTACCGTGGCGTTTGTTTGACCGAATAGGCACGGGACCGCTAGGTGTGCGCGCTATCGGTCAAACAAACGCCAGTCGCCGTCGTTACGGTCACTTTTACCTTAACAAAAATAATGCTTTGTGCAGCATTCGTCGTTAAGCGGTCATGACGTCAGGTCTGCGTGTCAAGACAAACGACCTCAAGCAGTTGGCGGCTCAACGAATTCTCTACCGCCTTAAGTTTTTAACGACAAAACTTCCTTCGTTTTGACCAAAAGGTGTGCGGGCGCTTTTAGCAGTACCGTGTGTATTCGATCAAACGAACGCCACGGTGAACTTCCTTCGTTTTGACCGAAAGGTGTGCGGGCACTATTAGGCTACTGCTTAACTTTCAACACACATACATGTAGCTAATATACGGAGTGACGTGTGCTAACTGATTATCAATCAGATTTTGATGTGAAGGATAATCGAACGTCAAAATGTAACCGGTATTCTCATCTTGAGAATTTGATGAATTAATTCACTGCCTTAACTGACTTTGTCAATATAGACCTACATGTTACAATTGGTTCAGTCTTTCCCTGGAAACGAGTAGGCCCAGTCGAAATGTATTAACTCATGTGTTACCTCATGAAATGTATTTCCCTTCGGCCGATTAGCCTACAGTATGCAACATAATGCAAACACAGCTTTTTTAAACATTGTGTCACGCTGCATCTTTTTAGCATCTAGGCCTATATATTCTATGCAACTGTTACCAAAATCAAGTGAGCTTTTGCCCTTTTGCTCTATGCGAGATTTCTATCCTTGTTGAGCTCACATTAGAACTGCTCAGAGCTCTGAGCAGCTTTGAGCAGCTCTGAGTGGCTCTAGACGGTTCAGAGCTGCTCAAAGCTGCTCAGTGCTGCTCAAAGCTGCGCAGAGCTGCTCGGAGAGCGGAAAGCAGAGAGCGGAGAGCCCTTTTCCCTGCCTGTGTATCACATTCGTCTGGAGGATAGTAAGCAGAGTTCGTTGGCGCGGCCGTTAATGAGTTATCGGAGAACGATCGTTAACTTTTACCCGACATTGTCGAATATAATCAACCGACGTTCGACCATTAGACTCTTGTCGATGATTGAACTCGATTTGGCTTCGCCGCTGAAACTTTGAGAAGTACTGTTAAAGACTTTATTTGAACATCCTATTAACACATAAAACGCGATTAAAGTTTTTTGCTTGCAATAACGCACTAGCCTTATTAACATGACGTACTCAATTTGAGTTCAGCAGTTTTCAGACTCATTAACGGGGCAGTAATGTAGAAATTTTTTATTTATTCTTCGATAATCATTGGATCCAGACATTCACACAGACAAAGAAAACATGACACCCACAAGAAAAGTTCACTTCCACATGAAATGTTCAAATCCACAGGAAAAATTAACATCACAAGAAGACAAACTGTCCACTAAAAACATGACAGCCTGAGAAAATTTAACTATCACAAGAAAGGTTCACATCCACAGGAAAACAAAACATTTACAAAAAGTGACATCTACAAGAAAAGTTTACTTTAAAGGAAGGGTTCAAATCCACAGCAAATGATCACATCTTCAAAAAAGCAGCACATACACAAAACGGTGACATCCAAACGAAAAGTATTTTTCTACAAAAATAGTTACATTCACAATTATTAAATTAGTACTGATGAATCCACAAGTATTAAATCCACAAGAATAATTCACGTTCACAAGGAAACGAAACATTCACAAAAACATGACATCCACAAGAAAAGTTGCTGTCCACAACAAAAGTTCAAATTTACAAGAATATTTCACGTAGGAAACCAATACATCCACAAAACATGACAAAACAAGAAATTTCAGTCCACAAACAGTTGGGCAGCGATAAGCTGCAGTATATATTTTTCTAATTGACACTTCTGCCAAATTCAGGTTTTTAACTTTTGACCTGGTCAGACTAAGTCAGTGGTGGTGATTTTCGTCACTTTTCAAAAAGTGGTGGTGACGAATCACCACCGTCACCATAGGAAGTTACGCCTAGGTCTAAATTTTGCTTACTGCAAAACATGAAAGTTTAGCTGCATGTAATTTTGCGAGTTTTTCCTTAGACCAATTTAGCTGCGTTACGTTTTGTCGTTTTTTGAAAACTGCTCATTATAAATGGCTCATTCAGCGTTATTTTTGCGCGTGTAATTTTCGCAAGTTCAGTCGATTCGCGAAATTTGCAAGATGACATGCACTCAAAAATTTCATGTTTCACAGTATTTTAGCTATTCTTTACGATTTTAAAACTTATTCGTGATGTAAATGCTTGTGAAATGCGATTTATAGGATTTAACTCACCTTGATATTGTGCTTGATTAAAAAACAATTTCATGCATCTGTTTTAAATTTATATTCGCAGAAAGTTTATTTCTAAACTGAATCATTTACAGCTAAGGATTTAGTCGATTCACCAGCAGTTGCCAGCGACGGCCAACGTTCATCGAAAGTAAAAAGAAACGAAAGCTATGAATGTCTCCGATCAATGCCAGTTAATGCGCTGATTGTAGACGAGGTTACATGCAGGTCAAGGCCCCTTGCGGGTAAATCGACAAAAGACGAATGTCAACTTTTCGAGCATGGATTGACCCAAATGTTGAACGCCGTCAACACAATTTCAAAAGCAATCGGTAAGACGCCAAGACAAATACACAATGTCATATACTATGTACATTTGTACTATGTACAATTGACACACGTCGTCGCGCGCCCTGACCCCACCTGAAGACGCCAATCGGAAGCTAAGACTGGGAGGCGTTTAGGGGGCAAAACTACAGTTAGCCTAAGCCGACACGGCGACACTTATCTAAGGAGATGGTACATCGGTTCGGTGACATCTTTTCAGTCTGTAGGGCCACCTCATCCGCGAATCTAGGCCCAACTAACGCCAGGCCTAGGAGACTAGGCAATGGGCAAAAACTAATTTCTGCTCTACTACCCCTGCAAGTTAACCCGCCCTCCCTATATCCACCACCCGCCCGCCATAGAAACCTACGACCCAAACATAGTCTCAAAAACACTGAGGGCGAGTCAGGGACACAAGGTCATGTTTTGTTTTGCCCGTGGCCTGGTGGTGGAACTTCGTTTTACAGACCGGATGCCCTTTCTGCTGTCCAAGTTTCAACTTGCCCAGTGGCGGCGACAGGGGCAAGGTTGCCAGATGCAGTTTAATAATTTGTACGGAATTTTACACTGTTCAATAGTCTGTGATTTTTTAGTCAACCCCAGCACGTTAGGTCAAGTCCACGTGCTCTGCCATCCATGCTCTGACTTTACTACAGTGAGCGAATTCGGTCTTTTCAGGTTTATTTTCTCAGTTGAATCCTGAACTTCAGCTGAGTTTAGGCCCTCCTAGAGTGCGCAGATTTTGCTGGATGTTATAGGCTCCCTTGACAGGGTCCTTACACTTAATTGTGCATGGCATATATAAGGCAATGCATTTCATAGTTACCTATTGCATGGCATTGTAGCGGCTGTAAACAAAGCGCTTGGGAATACAGCCCGGTCTCCGATATTCATCATCAACAACTATACTTACACTTGCCACACCACGCATTACACGATTGGAAGCAACGAGACATTCAGCGGCGGAGTGATTATCGACTACGAAGGGACCCTGACACACAGTGAAGAAAGGTATCTCGGTTCAGTTGAAATGGACATCGAAGAAAATGAAGGTCGGAGTTCCCCGGGGATTTGGAGGATTACCCCCCCCCATGAAAAGCCTAAGCCCCCTGGACACTGTAAAAAAACTATGGGGGTGGCGGAAGGTTTGACCCCCCAATGATATATCAACCCCGCAGAACCCCCCTTATAAAAATGCGACGTAATAAGCATAGAAAATGTGTGGGTCTAATCATAAAACTAAGTAGATTAACGGCTAGTTGCTAGACTCGGTTTGAAAATATGCTAAATCGCACATTATTCAAACTGCAGGTTATGCTAAACTGCAGTTTAAAATTTTTGGGTTGATCGACAATTTTCCTCGGTTTAAGTGCGATTTAACAAATGCGCTAAAATATTACGGAACTCTGGTCTTTATTAGCGTTCTGGAAGGCCCAAATCGTGTTAATACGTGTCAATAGCGGTGAATGTTTAATAATTTAGCGAAAATTTTCATCCTTAGTCGGAACTGACGTTCCGATGTTTTGGCCGTTAAATCGCACTTCAAATCGCAGAAATGTGCGATTCTAAAAATTAATTCAAATTTAATTCTCAGATTGCTAAATCGCACTTCAAATCGAGGTCTAGCAACAGAAAATTTCGTTAAATCGGACTACGTCACTAAATCGCACATAAATCGCACTCAAATCGAAGTCTAGCAACCAGCCGTTAGTTCATTAGTAGTAACTTATGATTCGAGGTGATTAAGGGTCGATGTTGAATGAATGTTGGTTGCATTAGGATCAGGGAAGGTCTTCCGGAGAAGGCTAATATCCTGAACCTCCCTTACTGTAAAAAGTTTTCGTCAGCACCTTCACCCGTCCCTCTATAAAATCCGAAGCCACAAATGTTGACTCCCCCTTATGATTTTGTCACAAATCCGACCCTGGCTAAACAACAAAGTTAACAATGGTATTATGACTTTTTCATTCACTTTTCTCTTCATTGGGAAACCCCCTGCTGGTCGGGGAACAAAGAATTGGCCTGCAGCCCAGCGCTCCCCGGGCGAGTCGTAAAAGGCGACTAAAGAAGGGGAGCGGTTCTGTGTAGGCTCTCTTGCACCGAACCGGACTGTATATAGTCTTATATACAGTTCACACACGCTAAACTACAAAAAATCCCTTCATTGCATAAATAGAATTAGAATATACGTTATACATTTCTTTAAGAATGAATATGTTTTGGATTAGACTTCTGCGATTCAGAGTGACAGAAGGCAGTGAACAGTGGAGCGAGAGCGAGAGCGAGGGCGAGTGGCGAGATGCGAGAAGCTCTTTCGAGGGCGAGTGCGAGTGGCGAGATGCGAGAAGCTCTTTCGCACACGTTGCGTGTATGCGTCTGCTACTGCTACGCATTGACCTGCTGCTGCTACGCATTGACCTGGAATATTTGCAGGTCAAAGGTTAGGTTTGCCTGTAATTCTTCGGTTAGTGCTTGTTAGAAAACCCAAAAAGAAATGAAAGATTTTTGGAAATGATTGGCATGATGGTTTGGAGCGTTATTAGCCTACTAGCCGTATAACAATTAAATTTAATATTTTGTATTGGCCAACGCTCTTTCAGGTAGACTACTTTTTCCGGTATTGTTTTCACTGTATTTCATATCCCTACTGTGTGCTGCATATCCCTTTTGACAAGTGTCTTGTTTAGCATTTTATTTATTGCTTTGTTATTCTATTGCTTGATAAGTCAACTTTTTTCAGTAAGGCAACCGAAAACAGATTACGCCATAGTGTGGCAACAGTTATGGCCGGTGACAACAGTGAGGTGTCACCGGCCTTAACTGAATTGATATGTTAGGACACCTGAATCGAGGTATTGGGAATAATTATCTTGATTGAAGTGTTCTTAATTAAACGTTACTGACTAATGGTGCTAATGAAATTCATGAGATTAAGAACCACTCCCTCATTTTAACATCAGTATAAAATATTAGTTACTAAAATATATATTAATTGAATATACTGTACATTAATTGAAATTGAATATGATTATTACCTTAAATATAAATCATATGATACATTATATAAACCTGCTGGATTAAAAATTAGATTCTACGTAGTTACGCCATTTGATATTTTCCAAGAAATGATATGCCCACTTTATCGTATATTCTATAGAGATTTTATTAGACTATTACGGAAGTAGTACATTCTAGAAGGTTGATAATTAAATAACTGATTTATGAAAAAAATGTAATATTGTCGTTCAGTTCTTGAAGAGCGTGGCGCTGTGGTGTAGTGGTTAAATCGTCGGCCAGACAGTCAAGAAACCTGGGTTTGAGTCCCGGTGTCACCGGCGCCGGTGTATGAAACTATGAAACAATGACGTCACGGGCCCTTCAACAAGGCTGTTAAACATACAAGACTTTTCGCTAGTTGATAATAATCGCCAAGGGCAATTTATTGTTCTGGTTGCCACAAGGAAGGGCATCCGGTCGCAAAAATCCAGCTCCAGTAGAAACGCTTAACCTGTGTTACAATGGACACGGCGTTACAGGCTTGATGTAACGCATTAGAACGGACGTCAAAAACGGTGATTTTGTTATAATGATGTCATTGATGTGACCTATACTGTTGAGATTATTGAGTGAAATTCTTTTTCATGTTGCTGTCTTATTCACAACTCTGATTCTGCCTTTGAAGGCCTTTGAGATGTGGGTTTGGAGGAGAATGGAGAAAATTAGCTGGACCGAGAAAAAAACAAACGAGGCGAAAGTTGGGGAAAAAAGAGTGAACTGAACTGAACGTCGTTGTCCTGAGAAAGAAAAACTGGATTGGGCACGTAGTGAGAGGAGAGGGATTGATGAGAGAAATACTGGAGGGACGAATGGAGAGCAAGAGAACGAGGGGAAGGAAGCGAGTGAGAATGATAGATGAGATACTGGAAAGAAAATGTGATGAAATTCTACAAATCAATAACTTTGACAGTTTTCAACCGATTCATATAATTGTAATGCCAGGTTATGAAGGTTAGGTCGGTTGAAAACTGTCAAAGTTATTGATTTGTAGAATTTCATCACATTTGCCTGCCGCACCCAGTTTTCAACCGATTCATATAAGTTTAATGCCAGGTTATAGAGGAAAGATAGGAGTATTTTGCATGACCAGTAAATGTGGAAACACACTGTGTTCACAGTACGTGTGCGATGTGGGCGGGGCCGCTCGTCAGGCATATTTTAACGCGCGAGGTCGAATTGTTCATTACCTTCATGCAAACGTCTCTTGATATGCCACATACTGTAGATGGAATATTAAAGATGATTTTCAGTTCCACGATGCTTCGTTGTTTATTAACATAGCCTACACTATCTGTGACTCATTTTCAAAGGAAGAAGTTCGAAGGTTGAGGTCAGTGTGGTAATGCCCATGAGGGCTCTGTGCTGTGGGAATCAGACACTCGCCAAATTTTCGTTGAAGTAAATTCAGCATTGATTTTGTAATGTGGCGTAGAGCCGTCCCGCTAATACCGTTAATACTCTCGAACAAAACCTCGACTTGACGACATTAGGCGTACTGTCCTAAATTTATGTAAAATTGCAATAGCGTTCAGCATTGCCTGAGAATGCCTGGAACGCGATGGAGCTTGCATGGATGATGGAACATTGTGCTATGGACGCTGTGCGGTTCTTTTTGTATCGGACGTGTGAAAACAACTCCCATCTGTCCTCTATCAACTGGCGTTAAAATTATTTGAATCGGTTGAGAAATGAAAGAGTTATTGATTTTTGAAATTCGTCACATTTGGCTGCCGTACCCTGTATCAATTACAGTATCAGTATCAATTACACAAGTGAGTCAACTTTCGATATGTAGGGCCTATTAAAATAGTGACATGTAGACACATTGTACATTTAAGTGTACGATGTAGGACAGTCTAGGCAGCATTAGATTACGTAGAAAATTGCATACATCAAACATCGATTGCCGGGCGGATGTCACCGGCGTTAGGGTGCCACTTGCACAATCGCGATAGCTCAGCAAATTTTAATATTTTTGCTTCATTTGTCAAGGTTTGTGGATGAGATCATTGCAATATAATCTTAAAATCTCAAACGGAAATTGTTTCATTCCAAAGTTATGAACCTCCTTTTTAAATGCAAAAAACGGTTTATTTTACAAAACCAATGAGCAAAATTTGAACGATTGGTGAATTTTGATACTGCCGAACAGTTCAATGGAAGACAAACGATGCCGGTACTGGGGGGTCGTTTTCGCCACACAGCGAGCAAGTTCCCAGCCCCAACAGTCACGTCCAGACCTTCCCTGATGGATGCTCCCGTCAAGGCTACTCCAGTAATACGACTCAGGATCGACATCCAACCAGGACCGCCTCAGCAGCGGACAGCACGGGAACTACCAACCCCTGCTGGACAATAAACAACACAAACTGTACTGTAAATGTCACTCACAACACGATTGTCATCAACGGGGCGGGACGTAGGACGAGGGTCAAGCGCAAATCGACTAGAAGGCTTAACGGAATCAGATGGGGTGCGAGGGAAGGAGTGAGTAACATCATAGTCGGCGACAACAATCGCGTTCACGTCGGCGAGGGGAGGGAGTTGAATGAGGATGATGAGACGCAGGTTGTGACAATCGATTGTGAAGGGAAATAGACCTGCGGCCTCATTTACGTACGTTTCTTAAGATTTTCTGAAATCCTATTCTAACTGAAATTTAAAACAATGACCGCCGTGACGTCACCATGCGGTTCGCGCGCGACTGAGCGGAGTTTTCAATAAAAAAGATAAGATTTTCCTAAGATTGTCTTAAGACAATCTTGATCGCTTTCTGAATGAGGCCCCTGGCAATCGTAATCCTGCGTAGCGCAAGTGAGACGCAGCACATATCTTCGCTGCGTTACGCAAACTCAGCCATGATCTACTTCAGCGTGAGGTAAACTCAAAAGTAATCTACACGTAGACCTGCCGTGGAGCCTAGTTGTGAAGTTCGAACTTATCGAGCTTTATTTTTCAGAAAAAACTTCTAAGTTAATTTGAGTTCATATTTATTTTCAAAAATCAAAAATATAGATACAATTAAAAATATAGATACAATTAAAATATACAGTAAAATCCATTAGAATACAGTCAAATACATTAAAATACGCAAAAATACATTAAAATATATTGGCAGACATAAAAATGCGATAAAGTACAATCCAGTGAGACCCTATGTCAGCCCCCCCTCTCCCCACTCCATCGCCCGTCGGCGAGCGTCCCTACCACCGCGGCCGCATTGTCTCTCTGAACGGCAATGTCT
>JAQIWG010008070.1:0-11736 GCA_034695025.1 Chamaedrilus cognettii | reverse complement strand
TCAGATAGCTAGTGAAGGGGACTGCCTTGTGAAGACGATTCTGCACGGAAGAGTTGAAGGGAAGCGTGGACGTGGGAGCCTGGAGGCCGAGAAGGCAAATTTATAAAAACAATGCCACGAAGTGGAAGAGTCATTGACGGATCCGATGCGATCACGATAAAGTGGAGGACCAGGAGAGGTGGAGGAAGATTGCGGAAGGTGCTGCACGGGCTCTACAATGTTAAAACTTATGTCAGCGGAAAAGAATAAGAATTCTGATGAATTTATTGATCCGTATCTGAAGACAAGGTGAGCTAAAAAAAATTATCATCGCTGCGGAAGTTACAAACTGGGTGTAGTAGCACCTGTTGACGTCAAGTAGAATGCTGATTCCCCCCTGCATTATAAGGTCCTGCGCGTCCTTGTGCTTCAGGCCAGCTGTCGGTGCGCGGTTTATCGTTGTGATAATATCACCAATTTGCAAGCCACAGTGAGCTGCAACGCTGCCTGGATTAATCTGAAAAAATCAGACCAAGAAAGTTAACTAATCACACGGTATCGTAACCGTTAAAGTGTTATTGTCTTAAAAGAAATTCACGTGTCGTTATTCTTCTCTCATAATATTCATACAGCGTAACATATCGTATTCAAATGATACATTATAGTGATTGACAATAAATCTACACTCTAGTCTAAAAATATAATACTATCCGAGCTAATTTACCACTTTACTCATTGTCATAGTCACGCCCATGCCTCGCATAGTCTACAATAATTAGTAGTAATTGTCAGAAGACATGTAGATATACCTGGCTATACTATCGAACTGTAACATGCTAGGCCTACTAAATGTATAAGCTTACCCGCTGAACGGTCAATGGGGCACCGAAGTCCTTGCCACCCTGCAGGCGGAAGCCCCACGGCACCGACTCGTCACCCTTCTGCAGGTTGATGGTCGGCATTCTGCGCAACCCCTGCCCTTTGAGACACCGACAAGTAAATAAATACTTTAGCCTAATAGACCCAAAATTTGCTTATTTCCATCACCTTCAAGTTAGGCCTACACGTAAATCCGGGATTGAAATCTTCCCCTAGACAAGACTACTCATATTTAAGTGATGCCACTTTATTTGAATCTCCGCTGAAACAATTTTAAAGCTATTTAATGATTATTCTTGAAAGATTATTCTATTTTAAAACCAAGTACAGTAAACACTATATTTACCCATGATGATATAGCAAAATACAAAACAAATTATGCACATTTTGATATATTTTAAATATCTACAATTATATTATACAATCCTAAATTTTAATATGTATTTCATGATATTTTTAATTTAGCATAGTATAAGCAAGATTAGAGATCTCATCGGCCTCTACATTTACATTTATTAAATGCAGTGATGCCACTGCCATGGATATATCACTAGACTTAGTGAAATTTTATCGATTTAAGGATCTGATTTTCGACGTAATCCCCAGATATTCGGGGATATATTTTTATAAAATGACGCATTTTGATGGAGGCTGGAGACATTTTAATTAAAAAATGCAATCTATGGATATTTTTTGCAGAGATCCACAGAATCTAGGGATATTCCTTTTCGTTTAATGATATCACTACTAAGATGTATTTTGTCCACTTGAGTGGCATCACTTATTATCGTTAATATTCTTGGTATTGGTTCATCATCGAAGAGCCAAATCATGGTTTGTTATAATTGTTCTAAACTCATCCAAACTCATCCAAATTCATCCAAATTTAGAAGCAAAAATGCTGCAATTGAGCCAAATAATATTTGAGCAAGAACGGTGTGTATAATGCTGCTAATGATTCTGGAGGGATTATTTGGCTCGTTTTTTAAATGGGCAGTTTTCGCCCGTCCCTATCGCTACGTTTCTAGTGGGCGATAATAAGGGGAAATTAACGATGTTTACCATGTTACAGTAATGTCATTTTTGTTTTTGAATTGCGCCGAAAATATTTCAGTCTGCTGTGAAGAGATTGTCGGACTTTGATGAAGTTGGTGTCATTGCACACGATATTTGGGGCATTTGAAATGATGTTTTTTTAGCTCTAGCCTAGTTTAAGCTTGATTTATTAATACATTTGCTCCTTTGTATAATATTGTGGTATTAGTCGAGCATGATGGGACCTGAAAATGGAGTAACAATGCGGCTTTCTGTTTCAGGCGGAGGGTGCGGCTACTATCCGCACGAGGAAGTTCCTCACGAACCGCCTGCTTTGCAGAAAACAGATGGTATGCTATTCTTGTACACGTAGTAAAGCCTTTTAATATAGACCAAATTTATTCACATTACAACTTTACCACAACGTTTCATTAACTTGCATCAAATGTGGCTGCCGACCTCTTCGCTTCATTTGGTGAATTTGCAAGTGTTACAGTACCAGGTACCGTATACAAGCACACTAGAATTTCTATTGTGCATTTGTACAGATAGTTGATGTGCTGCACCCTGGTCGTGCCACCGTGCCCAAGACGGAGGTGCGTGAGAAGATTGCGCGTATGTACAAGACGACCTCAGACGTCGTATTCACGTTTGGGTTCCGCACTCAGTTTGGCGGCGGCAAGACGACTGGCTTTGCGCTCATCTACGATAGTCTCGACTTTGCGAAGAAGTTTGAGCCAAAGTACCGACAAGCCCGCGTGAGTGCGAGCTCGGCGGCCATTGGTTGGGCTTAGGCCCTGTGTGCCCCCCCCCATGGATTGAAATATTTTACTTTCATTTTGTGTGACAATTTTTGAGGAAAGTGCTATGTTTTGGGCTCTTGTCAATAGCTCTTTAAATATTATAAATATTGCAGATACATAAATTTGAAAGATTTTCTTCCTGTGCAATCATGAATTGGCTTCTGTTGCTACAAAAATTACTCTTTTGTAGTTAACGTGACGATTTTCTATTCCATAATATAGATGCTGTAAGTGGTGGCTCTGATACAGGAAGTTGTGTGTGTAGGTATAGCATGGACTGATGAATGTTTGTGATTTATTCACAGCATGGGCTGATATGCACGTATGGTGCATTTGTAACATGGACTGATCTAAACGCTTATCACGTGCGTGTTGCACGAACTGATAAAGACTTGTGTCTGTATGTAGCTTGTATCTGTATGTAGCATGGACTGATATAGGCTCGTAGCTGTGTGTAGCACGGACTGATAGGCGTGTGTCTGTGTGTAGCACGGACTGATAAAGATCACGCGGACGGGCCGCAAGCAGCGCAAGGAGCGCAAGAACAGACAAAAGAAGGTGCGCGGCATCAAGAAGGCCAAGGTCGGCGCAGCAGCCGCAAAGAAGGTTTGTGCCTTTTGCAAGTAATAAATGTCGGTTGTTAAGTTTTTAAACATCATAATGTAAGTTCTATATCCGCTCTGAAGATTGATATGATATTGCATTATCAAAACTGTTGGCATAGATTTGTGAAGATTCATTTTCAATTTTAGGTTATCGCGTAGTGTGTATCTATCTGTATCTGTATTTGTGGTCCGGTTGAACGTTGTTCTGAGTTTTGCTCCTTGATTGATTACTTGTATTGGGATGCCACAGAGCGAGGTACTATAGTGTAGTGACTTGGTTGGCTTTAGGAAGGGCATCAGGCCTTAAAAACCCAGCGCCAGCAGTTCTCACCAGGGCACTAAGCATCTAAGATGTGTGAAAACATGGTCATTAACAAAATAGACAACGAAAAGGGAGTTAGTTATAATTTTTATTGGGTTTGAAGAAAAATGAAGGTATCTTATATAATTTTTTTTGTTAGCAATCATAGATAAAATATTTTGTAACGTTCATTATCAGGGATAACTTTAGTAGCAGTACTTCAAGACAACGTTTTTTTTAAACTACTCGGGTTTAGAAATGGGTAGGAGTAGCATTACTCGCAAAAATGGATGATGGTAGGCCTACTCTAGGCCGACTCCTTTTTGAAAGGCATAGGAGTGCACTACTCCTGTTTTATAAGCAGCAGGCGTAACGTTACTCCTACTTGTAAGGACTTAAAGTGAACTCTGTTCAGTATTCTGTTGCTAATGATTATGTTGCATTTGTGCTCAATTTACTTGGATGAAATACGAAGATGAACTGAAATTTTTAATTGAGATTGAATTCTTACGGTATTGTAATAAGATAGTAAATATGACTTGCCTGTTTGTTTGTGTTTGCAGTAATGAGCTTGATCCGGATAGATTGCTCGAAATGGCTTTAATATTGCGGGATCTTCACCGTGGACTATATCACTGTAACGTGCACTACTAAATTTAAAACTGACTTGCTATGGATATGGGATGTTTTAGATTTGCAATGTTTGTTTGACGATTCAAATAAACAGTATGTCATTTGTTCTTCTTTGACGTTCTGGACTGTCGTGAGCTGCCAAGACTAATCTGAGATGAAATAATTTAACTGCTTGATAATCAAAATGCAATGAATCCAATATTCATGACAAAATCTGACTTTACATTGTGTAGGCCTAGTAACGTTCGCGTAAAACGGCTGCTCTGTCGTACGGAAATAGAATTTATAATTCACGACGCAACTATAAGGTCAAGAAAGAATAGAAATTAATAAATAAGACAACAGTTAAATTTTGTGAGGACTTCCCTGTGGCATTTCAGTAGCGATGTAGCTTCCGATTGATTATACTCATGGGTACATTGTAGTTCTGCATATTTTCCTGGAAGAACGGCTTCGACTAGCCCTATAGTCTAGAGTAACAATGCAATAGGGCTAGTTTTCTTGAAATAGGCCCTACTCTTGAACAATAAACGTGTGATCAAAGCACGTTAAACTTTGTAGCATACATGGGGCCTAACGCTGTGGTCATGACAGATCTATATAGTCTACACGAAGAAGAATTAAGGCTTAAACCGCTGCTATATAATTCATTCGTTTACGAGCCTTCGCTTCCAAGAACCCTGTAGACCCATCAAAGTTGAGCAACGTGGAAGTCAAGTCTCGTTATGTTCCTGTATCTCCTGCTCCGTTCATCCGGTTGTCCCGCGCTCTTGCGTAAGGAATAAGTTCACTGTGTGATCGACAAAACAGGCTGGGATTAGCGCAGCACATAGGCCTAATTAATGGCTGCAGTAGTCCTTTAGATTGCATACCGCAGCGAGCCGAGACTGACTTGAAGAAGAGTAATGACGGCAGACCTGGTTCGGACCCAGCCACACGCTGGGAGGCAACACCCCGTTGTTTCATCCATAACCACAAGTAGTTCTATATAATTGTAATTCAGAACTAAATGCTACAAGAAGATTTAATTATAAGTTTTGAAATCCTTTAAAAAATTAAGCTCAGAAACAAATAGTTACAAAAAATCAGCGAAAATGCTTAGAGGCTGCCCTAGTTTTAATTTTCCGAATTCAAAGCCTGTTGTCGGTCGTGTAAATTGCTATAATTTTTATTTTAATATTAAGTGATGATTTTTGTAAGTGAAATTCTATGCTTTTGAATTTCAACAGAATGCAATTAAGCCCCGAACGATGTCATAATATTACATAGCCTGCACTGTACGCTTCCATGTGCTTTCGACTATCAGATCGCATGTATACAACAGCAGCAAACATCAGCCGTAGGCCTACTGCCGTAGTCTGAAAGTAGGTCAACATGACATAGATGAATTGCTAGCTGCTGAGAACGAACATTCAAGACGATCAAGCGAAAAGTTCTTAGCTGCTCAATCATTCATTGCAGCATAGTAGAGACTTGTACTCCGTGGCGAGGGAAAATTATTTCTCGCGCTTGACATTCTTCGGAGACGATTACAAGTAGGCCTATGCGTTACTATGGAAAGTACTACGATGTAAAACATAGACCATGACAGGAGTAATGTCTAATAGGCCATAATTTGAGCTTTTCTTGATATCCTGCTACGGATTATGGAAAATGTAAAAGTAGTAAGCGGTTCTTTAAAAAAGGAATCAAAACAAATTTAGGGAGTCCATGAGTAGGCTATTTTATAAACAAGACATTGAGATTGCAACAATCATTACACTCTTGACTCTTAGCACGCACTCAAACATTGCACCGCCGTGTTTGAGTGCATGTAGGATATGCTGCAAGCCGATGTCTATGCTAATAAGCGGAAGCAATGCAGTCTACAGTTCATGTTTTCGGTAGGTAAATGTGTGAAACTCGAAGATTTGTAAAAACAATGTGCCTAGCCTGCATTCATGATCAATATAATTTTCTTAACTTCCAGGTGTATAAATTTATGTCAGTTTGACAGTTTGGATGCACTTCATGTATGTGATTATCATACCTAGCTACAGAAACTTACCCGAATATTTCATAACGGCGACGTCCTATATTAATATCTATGGATCTGTCAATAGATACGCCACAGGACATACGCCCGCTACGCATGTAGCCTTCATTGCACAGTAGGCTAGCCCCAGATACACTACAGACATTCTTCCACGGAATATCTCGCGTGGACGCCTTCCGCATTCTTATTTGCCGTTTTCTCCGCCTTGTCTCCTCTGCTGAACGACTGCGACGCGCCAGATAGTGTCCGCGCCGCCCCGAAGGCCGACTGCGCGCGGGGCCTCGTCGCGTTTGTGGAGAGGTCGGGCGTGACGGAGCGGCGGCGCACCGTGGACACGTAGCGGAGGCTGACGTCACGCGGGTCGCTAGCCGCGTCGCAGCACAGCAGCCATCGCGGGCAGCAAGGGCAGCAGCGCAGCAGAAGGGTCGCGAGGTCCTTCTGCACGCACCGCACAGAAGGGCTTAATTTTGGCGTGCAATAACAGTGTTATACACTGAATGTGCAGCTGAAATTTGAATGTGCAGTTGTAAATGGTGATTTGTGAATGCGGTTGGAAAACAGGAAATATGCAGTGAAATTTCTGAAAATTCGTAAGAAAATTTGTGAAATCTAATTAAGGATTAAAATCGATGACTACTATACTGACTATCCTACTGGTTTATACACATCGTTGCTGCAGAACACTATCAACTATGTTGAAAGTATGAAGTAAAACCTCTCGGGTATTGACCGATTATTAGAAGTCTCTGAACATCGACTGCAATGAAGCCGTATGCCGCTATTTTGTTATTAATTGACACATCACCAGGCCACTGAAGCGCTGCACGTCGTGAACACATTTGATTTGTAGTTAATTCGTGCTCTCATTATTCCTACAATCGTTTCCGGTGTGGAGTTCATCAGAGAGCGCATAAACAAAGAGTGGCCGCCACGTCAGTCTGCAGATCTTCCCTCATTCCGCCGGAAGTCGTGCATATTTAACGCGCGTTCTGCACTTTGCCAGTCGCCGACTAACTCGTTTCCTCGAGCGAAATTAAAACGTTGATGTACGGCCGTTTTCGGAATCCTTTACGTCGGACATCAGAGAATCCTTAAATGAGAGCTGCTCCAAAAAGGAATATGCTACAACTGATTTATCCACTGGCTACCCAGACCAATTAGGAAGAAATTTTGTCCCAGTAGGCCATACATCGTAGCTCGCATAATTTGGATCGCCGTTCATACCGAAATACATACCGATACCCTACGGCTAGGTGGGGCAAATCAATATCGGTTGCGTCAAAATATTCTATTGGCTGTGTCGCTGATAGCAATAGGCCTAGAAGCATCGCCGCATAGGCCACATGTACGTTGCATGGCCGACAGTAACGGTTGCGTCGCCGACAGATAGTAGTGACGTTCCTAAATTGCTTATTATAATTACAACAATGCTAATGGCACGTCTCATTTATCTGCTGCACGAGACTGTGTTTATTGCTGCACTTTCTGTTTGTTGTTATTGCTTGTGTGTTATAATGTCTGCAGACCTCGTGTAGAATAAAAGCATCATAATACCAACTGCAATAGTAATAATAATAATGTTAAGTTTAACGTCCGTTTCGGAGTTCGATTAAGTCGTCATCGGGACGACGTGGCAGACGAATTTGGATCACGTAGGCCTACATTTGCCAGAATCTATTCTGAGAACCACTGAAATCATGACATTATGGAAATAGATTCTAAGTAGGCTACAGGCTATAACCGACCCCTATAATAATTAATACATAGTAGCCTACATGTAGGCCCTATGATGTATCCATAGCCTAACCTACAGAAGCAAAAAGCAAAAAGTTGTGTGGTCATTCATCATTTTGACGACGCTTTTGCGACAGACTCAAAATAGGTCCCAGACGCGCGGAAACAGTCTAGGCTAAATTAAACCAGTCTGCGGATATCGACTGTGTTTTTGAATCGTTAAGATATTGTCTCTTAGGGCTTAGGCTACTAACTTATGGCTACGGCCTATTGTAGACATATGCTTACAGCCTATTCTACTTCTGAACATCTCCGCTGAATCAACAGGCCAAGCATCATAATACTAAATGTAATAATAATAATAATAATCATAAATTTAAGACTTATCGATTCATTTTTCACAAAGAGACTGCAGACTCTTTAGAATAATGATTTTCTATAATTCAAATGCGGCAGCAGAACTTTATAACTTTGAACATCCGTTACATTCAATGGCTGTATAAGCTCTTAAGGGACCATAAATTGCGATCGTTAATAATCCTCAACGCTTTAGTTGGTCAATAAAGCATTGAATTGAACATGGGAGCCAAACGCCAAAACGTAAGCCCTTTCTCTCCCCCCCCCCCCTAATGCTTCAATAGACTGCAGGCTATCATTCAGTAATCTTCTTTCAAAAAAGACGTTCAGTTGTCTCTTCTAAACTGCGAAATTTATTGTCACGAGTCTAGTTCATAAATTATTTCGCCGCATAGAGAAGTTGATAAATGGGTGGGGGGAGCATGTATGCCATATAGACAAGCAGGTGGATCACCATAACCATTTTGTAAACCACGCTCCCTACCCTCCCTCAGATGAGTTTAAACGCGCTCGTGCGCGTATCCAATATTGCCATGTAACGTCACGATAGCGCGCTCGTGTCATCATTAAATTTACCCGCCTGATGCAATCAGTGTACTATTCGCTGGTTAATTATGTTTATTAGCGTAAATCAGCAGCGTATATCGAGACCAGAGAGCCGTAAGTTTTGTAATCTCCAAACGTTCAGCAAAAATTACAGCCTTTCCATGAACTTGCCGTACAAGCCTAGCCTATAGGTTAATGCAAGAGTTATCAAAGCTTGCAATCTTTGGGTAATTAAGCCACAGGATGAGCAACTGATGCACTCTTACACGAAACGGGCGTTGACTCCGTTTTGCTTTTCTTTTTTTCTTTATCGTTCAGTCTTGAAGAGAAAACGAGGCGCTGCGGTGTAGTGCTTAAAGCCTGTACGTGCGTCTCATGCAGGACCTGGGTTTAAGTCCCCGCTCCGCAACTACGAAACCATGCGTAACCTGCCCCTCAGAAAGACTGTTAAACACACAAGTGTCGCTAGCTGCTAACCTCGTGCCAGATGAGTATTTGGTAGGCGTCAGGAAGGGCATTCGGCCGTAAAAAAACTCAGCTTCTGCAGTTCTCATTAGGGCGTAGGTTACGAGGGGAGCCATATTTTATCTACACTCACTTTTCGCTGCGTATATATGATAGTCCACTAATTGCTACATCGTCATGGTAACGTACACCACGCACTGAAATGAACCAATATCCTGTCAACACTGAGCGACGTGTCAGACCTTGAAGTTGTTGTTGAGGAAGCTGTAGATGATGGGGTTGACGAAGCTGTTCGACATGGCGAGCCAGTGCACGACGTAGTAGATGGCGATGAGAAGGAACTTGCTATCCTCGTCCTCCGTGTCCATC
Organism: Chamaedrilus cognettii; assembly: GCA_034695025.1. Taxonomy (NCBI): domain Eukaryota; kingdom Metazoa; phylum Annelida; class Clitellata; order Enchytraeida; family Enchytraeidae; genus Chamaedrilus; species Chamaedrilus cognettii. Next base: position 1,995 of record JAQIWG010008070.1, on the reverse strand, counting down.
AGCTCTGGGTTGAAGTCGAGCGTGAAGATGAAGGTGTGCAGGGGGAGCCAGCAGACGGCGAACAACACGACCACCACGAGCAGCATGCGGATCACCTACAGCCAGCCCCGTAGCATACCACTCTCAGCGGGGGCATGAATTTTTAGCAGGAGGGTAGACGTTTTAAAGCAGAAGGGGCAAACAGCAAAGGCCAATGTTAACTTTTCTGAGAGTTAGGGGTAGGGTGGAGGCCTCCAGCAGTGGGGGCACTGCTCCTTCTGCACCCCCCTTCACGCTGTGGGCCTGCCTGAGGCGCAGCGCGAATAAACGATCTGCGCGGCGAACTTGATACAAGCCGCGCCCATCTCACGACGCTATACCGTCGCAATCCTCTTGGAATTAGTTTAGAGTTCGGTTAGGGTCAGGTTAAAGGTAGATTAGGGTTAGGTTAGGGTTAGGTTGGGATTAGCTAAGGTTAGAATATCTTGGTTTTAAAATTGTGTTATAATAATTAATACAATAATTTTGATAAATAATCTTATAATTATTTATCACTGCAAATCGAGTTTAGTGTAGGCCTAAAGCGTCAGATTTCTATACTGCATTGCATTGTAGGGTCATATTGTAGGGCCTACCGTCCCGCTGAGTGGCTGTCCTACATTGCATGGAATCAGATACTCTATATTAGGTCACTCATTATTAATTAAGGTGATATCACCAATTAATTACTTAATTAAGGTGATATCTCCAGCCTATAGAAGCATTTTGCGCTATACATGTATCATGTGGCACCGTGGCAGCAATTCGGAAATTAGTGAAGAAACAGCATTCATGTAAGCTAAATTTTAAATACGGCTCCGGTTGCGGTAAGATCGATTGCTTCCAAGAATTAACTTTCAAGACTTCAACTTGGTTGTTTGGCTTTACAAGAAGACCAAGTTAAGAATTTAGCGGTCCATCTCGCGGTCTGAATAATGAAATAGGCCTAAACCCACCAGGGAATCAACGAACTAGGTTCACTACATGTATAGCTAATACATGCAGTTCTAAAAGTCTGGGTCTTGAATGGGCTATATGCGTGCTAGAGTTTACATTAATATACCATTACAAGACAATTCAAGAAGGATATCATATAGTACATTGGTTAACAATAGGATGCAGACTGAACATGGTTAAACAATAACCGATTGATTAAAGTTGGTAATTCATATATTTCAACACGGCAACGTACTAGCGGTGTCCTTGAATCACGTGCGCTGCTGTTGACATCGTCCACATGCATGGATCTACAGTTACTGTAGCAGAGGCTATATACGTTGTCATCGAGTGAATTAAGAGCAGCTAGACCCAAGACGACCGGTCTGCTCCTTCACCATGCCACTAAATCACTTATTAGCTGTTTGATGGCATTGACTGATGCCGGGAGGGGGGGGGGAGGGAGGGGGGGGGGGTGGGGAGGGAGAAAGGGAGGGGGGAGAAGCGGAACCATGGTGGGGGGAGGATCACGGGGAATTACGCCTTCCACTAGCTCTGTCCTGACCTGTCCTAGCTCTGTCCACTAGCTCTGTCCTGACCTGTCCTAGCTCTGTCCACTAGTCTGTCCTGACCTGTCCTAGCTCTGTCCACTAGTCTGTCCTGATTTAATGCCCCATAGAACTGTGCAAAGTTTCGTCCCCCCCCCCTCCCTCTTAATCCTTCAGCTTGTTAGTGCAGAGGAGGGAGATATATCATCGAAAAAACTCGATCCCCCGCCTAACACCATGTGAATATTTTGTAGCAGTGGCTTAGCCAGACTTTTTTGCCGACCTGAACAAATTTGTTCGCCTATTTTTTTATTTTTTTATTAGAACAAAGGGGCATACCGATTTTTTTAGCTGAAGCGGTGTCCAAAATTGTTTGATTGTTAGAATGGTGGGCAAAATATGCGCGTAGCGCGCCAAATTATCGAAATGTAATTGCGACAGTCTCCATATGGGCGCTTTTATAGGCAAGTAGCTGCCATGCCGTCTGGGGGGG
>JAQIWG010008069.1:0-11736 GCA_034695025.1 Chamaedrilus cognettii | reverse complement strand
GTCCTTAACGACAAAACTTCCTTCGTTTTGAAGGCTTCCTTCGTTTTGACCGAAAGGTGTAATTTCACCATTAGGCTATAACTCCGTTCTTGAGGCAGCTTGAACCTGCAGATTTCCCCAGCCAATTCACGGTACCTTGACCACAAGTTATTGTTACTTATTTACAGGGATTGAAGGGTAAAACTGTGACATAGTGACACAGATTATCATGTAGGCTATGCATGTAGATCTGTGATCTCTACACTTCACTGTGATCTCTAAATTTCAAGTAGGCCTAGGCTTTAAAATTGAAATGCTTTCAAACTTACGAAAGTTCTGAGCCTAAGTCCAAAAAATGAAATCACTCAACACATGAAAATGGCTGAAGCACTCTGCATGTATATACACAATACTTGCGAGAAACCGCGGAAAAATTACGGGGAATGGCAACTGGGGAGGGAAGTAAACGATCTTTGCAGGGAGGAGAACGAGAAGGAAAGAAATTTCAAATCGGTTTGCGGGGGGCGGTGAGGAGGGGAGAATTGTTTAATTTCGGTTTAGGGATGGGACGCTAAAATCTTCCCCAAGTCACCCTGCATGAAGAATACAAAACTATGTAATGTTTTTCGGAGAGGGCCCAGACGGGCGTCTGCCCGACTCTGAACGCACTTTGGATGTGTTTTACTGTTTTTCAGCGCAGTTGAATGTGTTTGAATGCACTTTAGCGTATGACTATGTATTTTAATGTGTTTGAATGTATTTCATTGTATTTCAGTGCTTTTAAATGTATTTTATTGTATATTTTAAATTGTAAAGCTAATTAAATGGCTGTAAAAAACAATGTAACGTTTCAGCAGATACAATGTCAATGTAGCCTACAATGTACGAGTACCTTCCGCGTTTTCAGTATTCATTGCTTTTGAGAGAAATGTAATTATTGCTGTACTAACTTCCTGCACCCCTTGACGCAGCGCCTTCAACAATAAAGTCTTCTAATTTTCATTTCTGTAGTCCCGTCTGAAAAGTTTGGTAATTCTGAACTCGTCCTGCTGGGAGCTTGCTGCGCTAACAAAACATGCCAGACCGTTGCATGGGTAGGCCTACATGTACATGTAGGCCTACATGTAGGCCTACATGTAGCTGCGGCTTCTTGCCATTGGCATAGCCATACAGCAGGGGTTCTAAAATCGCTGCCCGCGGGCCAAAAGTGGCCCGTGAGGACTTTTTAGGTGGCCCGCGGAAGTGTTGCTAAAAGGGCAACTTTTGCCAACAGAACTCATCCTGAATGGGCCATGAACTTTAGCCCATGGCAATGTTGGTATAATATAGGTTTGCTGTTTGGCTTTTTGAGGTAGGCCCCTACGTGTATGTGTGGCTTATCTTTTTTAGGCTTTTAAGTTTAGAATGGTAAAGGAAAGGCTTTCTCGAGGTTGTATGATGAACTTTTTGGTTATCGTTCCCCTTTCGTTTTTTTCACGAGCTCGTAACTGGAGAGGATACTGCAAGCGAATAAGTTTTTGCTTGGTGACGATATCATTAGGTTCGTACCGGTGCATTTGATCGTCGAGAATGAGCAAGCATTCGTCCCGTCAAACTGGTTTAATGATGTCTTTCCCTCACTAAATTCGATGCCCTGCATTTTGAAAAAATTCCTTGTAAATTTCACAGCAATGCAAAACTACACCGTGGCTCAAAAGTAAAGGAACCAACGAATTTAATGTATAACTCCCGCATACAATAAGCCAAGTCTATGAAATTTTAAATATACTAACATGGATAATTGCTTTATATTTCTGCCAATTTTTGTTGAATTTCATTGAGCGGTTTAAAAGATACAAGTAGTCAAAGTTGACCTACAAAAAAACGCGTCAACCATGCTGGGAAACTGCGAAATTGCTATTCGCACCTCGTGTACAAGCCAATAATTGGTGACGGTGCTGCTTATCTTTGTGATAACTACAGAATGTTCAAATTTGCCTCACCTCTTGTTTATTCCATGCTTCAGGTGTTTGACATTGATTTTGTTCTGACGCGTTTTCGTAACAAGCACCATGCTGCTAAATTTTGATAATTGATATCGCGCTACTTTGACGCTGTGTGTCATTCTTGGAACAAAATCTTGTTGAAACGTAAAGTGTACAGAACTGGATTGCCGACAATTATTTAATTGGAATTTAAAGAGATCGTTACGACAAAATTGTTGATCCAAATACCAATTTAGCAGCTTCTCAGCTTGGTTTACGTGGCTTTTGAAGGTCACCGTGGACTACTCGTATCTTTTAAGCCGCTCGATGAAATTCAACGAACATTGGCAGAAGTATGACGCAAAGATCCAAGTTAATGTATTTAACGAAATAGTCATTAATGATACGCGACGAGTCGAGCACTAACGACTGCGTTGATACGTTGTAAGAAGCAGCTAGTCGTGACAGTTCACCATGGCCTGATAAATCATAAAGAGCTCTCAATATGTGACAAGAGCTTAATTTCAGCGAGTCCCAAATTTTGTTTGCGTAGTGCGATAGCGTAATCCATCGGAAAATAGCCAGTGTAGAATTTACACTGAGTAACGATTTCGGCATAAATGTTTGAAAACTCTGCTCCAAGGAACAATGGACTTTGCACCAGACTTAGTAAGCGGTGGCAAGGCTTCCTGTGCGTAAAAGAGGCAGGGAATGGCAGCATTAAAAATCATTTAATTAATCATTGATTCACTGTTCATTATTATTAATTCTTTCAAATTTTAATTTGCACACCGCGGTAAGAACCAGATCGCCGCATTTACGAAGCCACTTACCGTGGTTTTCCGTGGAATGGCGTGGATATTGCAATCTGGAAACGAGGTTAGAAAAAGCGCAGAAAGAAAATTTTAAACGGCTCACCGCGGAGGAACAGCATTACCCCGCGGTAAGCAGAAACCGTGTAACCCCGTGTCACTCTAGTGAGAAACGTCGAGTTTAAATGAATTGAAAATTAATAGTTTTGTACCAAAGACAGAAATCAGTACGAACTCCATAAAATGCAATTCAAGACTGCATAGTCTAGCCTTAACAAGTCCTTCGGCACAAGTAAAATCTTTGAACCCCAGGTCTATAACCAATTAACGCCTCTTTTTTGTCCATTTTATTGATGCCAATGTTTTCACACAGGTTTAGTCGTATGCGTCCCATTAGTCAATTTATTCTTTAGTGCGGAAGCGTAGCGAGTTGTAGGCTTTGTAGCGTTTATTTTTGCCGCATAGCATGTCATTTTGTTACACTTGCCACGACGGAGAGAATGAGCCCATTGGCGAGACAATCAGCCCATATAAGTGGTGCCAGTATAGTCCGTTTTTTCGATTATATCCAATGATAACGCTGGATTCTACCACTACACCACAGAGCCTCGCTCGTTTCTCTGTCGTTAATATTTATGCTTTTATATGCACCTTATATTTCAGTGTGCTTCGCTTGCCCGACACTGACGATTGCCATGAGCGCATTTGGGTTGACAGAGCAACGTGTGGCCGGTGCTTACTCAGAGTTGGGCTGACACAGCTTGGGCTTTAACGCCTGTTCCTTAATTTTGTGCGTTACCGTCGAGTGGAACAGTGCGACACTAACCTGCTGGTTTGGCAACGCTTATTCCCCGGCGACAGTGGTGAATGCTTCGGTGGTTCACATTGATATAACCTGGACATGCACTGGTAAGCAATTTCAAGCGATGTGCTAAAATTAATGATACTACGGTATTTCATGATACTATTTTCTTCTTCGAGGCTGTGGATGAAAACTCATGACCGCTTAACTGGTCGTGTTATGCTACGAGATACACTACGATGCATCTTGCTTTCAATGCATGAAAACGCGTGCGTATTCGTAATAATTGCGTGAAAATTCGTGTGTATGCAAACGCATCCTTTTTCTTCGTAAATGTACATTTTTTCTCTTGATGGACAAATGGAATATCTGACCAGGCTTTTTCCACAGCTTTCTCCTTTCCTTCTCGTCTGTTTTTCATGAATTACATCTGCCTGGTGCCCACGACTAGGGGAGGCCCCGATGACTTCTTCGGACGCCGAAACGTACTATAGGCCTAATATTATTATTAGCATTATATCATTATTATTAGGCCTATATAAATTTTTGGATCTAATGCATTTGAATGACATAGCTATAATAACATCGCTTTGAAAAACAATGCATTTTCACTATGAAAATGGTGACCGCGAAAAAGTAATCAAATAATTGATTGTTTCAGTTAGAGATGATGATGATTTCATGATGATTTCTAGCAGAGCCAGCTGCGCTGTGAGCCTGTGAGCACCTGCGCTATCATCCTGATAGCAATACATGTGTAACAGTTCGTTCTACACCGTGTCCCGATGAAAATGACCACACTTTAGACTTGTCATAACTCGGTCAAAAGTTACCAGATTGGTCTGAAACTTTAGACACAACAACTGTAGCCATATCTACACCAACTTGGAAATTTCAAGGACTGTTTTAGAAAAAGTACCGAAAAAAAAGTTTCCAACATTAGTTGCTGCGTATGCTGTCAAGTTACTAACAAGAAGTCCAGAAATTTAGTCACAGCTGATGTTCATAGCCTCCTCCTTGTTCGTGTACACATGACAGAAGACATGTTTCTATCCGCGTGACCCACAGATATGGAGTGCAGAGTCTACACCTCAACAGGAGGAGCGTGTATATCATACTAGCCTGCGTGACGTTAATCATCCGACGACTCGTCTGCTTAAAAAGTGGCGGATGTTTTATCACAAAATGATAGATCCAGCAGTCAAACAGTGGGGTCCCCGTTTTATGTCATGTGTACGCGACCAAGGAGGACACTTTGAACATCAGCTGCAACTAAATTTATGGACTGCTTGCTTTGAACTTGACAGTAGGCACACAATAGGCAGCAACTAATGTTAGAAACTTTTTTTTCGACACTTTTTTTAAAACAGCCATAATTTTGTCAAAATTCCTCGAATTTCTCTATATATTTTCAAGTTAGTGTAGATATGGCTACAGTTGTTGCGTATAAATCTTCGGACGATTCTGATAACTTTTGACCCAGTTATGACAAGTTTAAAGTGTAGTCATTTTCATCCGGACGCGGTGTATCTTGCTTATTTGTTTATTAAACGGATTCACGAATGGAACAAAATAATACATGTACTTTTTGTTACAGCAAGTTCGAACGCCTCTAGCTACACGGCCTTAGAGAAGACTGGCCAGGGCATTGAGGGTGTGTCCGGGTTGATGGCGATAACGGCTGGCGGCGAGTTCGGTGACGAGGCAGCCTGCGTGGCGGTGTGTGGATTGCTCCCTGTCTGCCTCTCCGTCGACTGGAACAACGGTACACAGGCCTGCTGGATGGGGTTCAGTTCGTTTTCGTTTTCAACAACGGTACCAGCAACGGTACCGAACCCGGACGTTAATCCCTGGGATTTTGTCCACTACAGTTCGTGCAATGGTAGATAATTGTAATCGATTTTTAAAAATTCAAGCGCAAGCTTATGTAATTACTATGCATACATGTAGGCCTATGTGTAGCGGTTAAGGCGTCGGACTAAGAGTCCAGAGGGCCAGGGTTCAAGTCCCAGTGCCACAACTATGAAACCTTGCGTTACAAGCCCTTCAGCGAGGCTGTTAAACACACAAGTGTCGCTAGCTGCTAACCCCGTGCCAGATAATTATTTATTTAGTTGGCGTCAGGAAGGGTATCCGACCGTAAAATCCCAGCTTCAGCAGTCCTCATCAAGACGCAAACGTCCAAACCTGTGTCAGAACATGGGCATTAACCCCTAGTTGGATATTTTAGTTAAAATGCATTTTGCAGCTTTGTGGCTTTGAGAAAGCCGCTTTGCGGCTTTGCGGCTATGAGGGTTTGCGGCTTTGCGACTTTGACCATAACGGCTTTGCGGCCTTGCAGCTTCGAAAGCCGCTTTGCGGCATGCAACTTTGAGACTTTGAGACTTTGAGAACTTGAGACCTTGAGACTTAACGTCCGTGGGTCATCTCTAGAAGGCATTTCTAGCTATTTGGTGATATAGTTAACGACAAGGTTTGTGAAAAAAGGTGTTTGAAGTGTACAAGATTTAACCCCTAATCGGATATTTTAGTTAAAATGCATTAGCAAGATAGCGATGATCTGAAGCGTCTTTCATCATTTTTCTTCACTTTTATGCATCAAAAACCAATGAGGTATTAACAGATTAGATGACAAAAAATTTGATTGCATAGTACCGGTACCCTAACCGTAATATGGATCACAAGATTTTAGTTGCAACTTAGAATCAGCAATGAGTCACCAACTTGAATATTAGAATGTGAACATTGTGGAATAAAGATCATGTCATAATGTGAACCCATTACGAGTTTGGAAGCTTGTTCAGCGAAAGGAGCTGAGAGTGCTTTATTAGGCTTGTTGTGTGTGTGTTTAGCAGAAATCGATCACAAATTTATTTATCGGCTAACTCATATACTTATTGCCAAATGAATGAAGTCATGCCACGCAGTACATGGGGTGAAAATTTGTACCAACCAACCTTCCATTGCTAATTATGTGTTGTGGATAAGTTTAGTTTATTTTTACCTCTTGTACATGTATGTTGCATTTCTGACAAAAACCTACGCGCAAAGCTTAGCATTACAAAGGGTGATTTACAGTGAGAATTGAGTGCCCAACGTTTTGACAGAATGTATCTTTTGAATATAATGCTATATTTAAAATATAATTCTAATAGAACACAAAAAGACATGAAACGTTACCAGGCTTCACCTGAGACGGGTGGAATCTAGTTATCCATATCGGCTAAACACTCTGCATTAAGATGTCTCCAAAAAATTAATTTCCTGTCTATTTGTGAATTACCTACTCTACATTGTTGCTGGCAATTATTAGCAACAATATCTGTTGCTGGACCGGAAATAGTTGATTAACAATTTGAGCTAAAATTGTTATAAAATTAATTTATTTCTATTAGAAACACCCGATGCATCATCAGCTTATTCTGCAATATCGCTTTCAGCTGAATATACAACCACTCAGATTGTTTCCACTACTACAACGGCTTCAACTGCTTCTGCATCGACAGCTACTGCCGTTCCCACTACTACAAAGGCTTCAACTGCTTATACATCGACAACCACTTCTGTTCCCACTACTACAACGGCTTCAACTGCTCCTACATCGTCAACCACTTCTGTTCCCACTACTACAAAGGCTTCAACTGCTCTTACATCGACAACCACTTCTGTTCCCACAACTACAACGACCACAACAGCGTTTATGGCGATAACTGCAACTGCAAAAGTAATGACTACAACCCTTTCCGAAACTACAACAGTCGCAACGGTTCTCAGTACTACATCAGCTGCAATAGTACCCATTATTATCTCCACTACAACAGTTCCCCCAACTACCACGACTACAACAGTTCCCACAAATACAAAAGTTCCCACAACTACAACTGATCCCACACCTGCAACGACAATAGCAGTTCCCATAACTACAACGATTACAACAGTACCCAGAAGTAAGCAGCTGCAACCTTGTCCACAACTAAAACGGCTACAACAGTCCCCACTGCTACAGCAGTTTCAACAGTTCCATCAACTACAACGACTACAATCATTCTCGCAACTACGACTAAAACAGTTCCTACGACTTTTCTGACTGCAACAGTGCCCACTGGAGCAACGACTAGAACAATTATCACAACTGCAACGACAGCAGAGCTCAATTATACACTGATCACAGCAGTTTCAACTTCAATGACAACAGCCGTTCCCACTACTACAACAACCCCATTTCTACAACCCCTATTTACAACAACAACAGTTCCCATTACTACAACGATCACAACGGTGCCCACAGCCACAACAACTACAACAGTGCCCTCTGCTGCAACGACTACAACTGTTTCTCAAATCACAACGACACTGCCCGCTACTGAAACATTTTCTATAGTACATGGGATGGAGCGTACAACGAACGATGCGATTATGTAGCCTATACAACTACTTCCGTTGTTACAAATCTGTTTCCACTGGCATCAACTTAGATCGGTTCGCCTTCAGAAACTAATACATCCGCTGCTGCGTTCCAAACAACAGCAATTTCAAATAGGGTTCAGTGCAGCGGAGTTAAACCGTGCTTGAATAGTGGTACTTGCATCCAAGGTTCGAATCACAGCCTTGGCTGCGTTTGTCAACCAGGCTACGAGGGCAATATCTGCGAGATAGGTCTGTTGCAAGAACTGCTTCTTTCTTTCTGGCTTCTGAATTATTTAGTGAGTGATGGTTATGGATAGGTTTGCGGTGGGGACAGGAATCAATTTGTGACCATTTATAAGTAGGCTATAATTAATTTGATGCCGAATATTACTCGCCGTCCTTCGAAAATCCATCCAAACTGTTTTTTTTAAGAAAAGTTAAGGAAGAGGGCTTGAGTACATATATCGAGAAGCATGAACCTTTAGTTCTGGGCCTGGCGTCACAATATGCCTTGCAGACTATATTAGAGTAGAAGATTTCAAAACAAAACTCTGTAGTTAAGGATGCGGATGAAAAGTTGCAATCAAAAATTGGTACAAGATTAGTGAGGTGGGTGAAGGCACTGCACGACGATAAAGGGTCCGTATCAACAAGACACCAAACATTAGACCGAGGAAATAGGTGATACATACATGTAATAGGCGTATGTGAAACGCAATTACTTAATTATATCGTAATAATTTAGCAATAATTAGCATAATAAGTAGAGTCTGGCGCTGTGGTGTAGTCGTTAAGGTTTCAGACTGGGAATCCAGAGACCTGGGTTCAAGTCCCCACCCGGCAACTATGAAACCATCCATTGCAGGAGCAAGGCTGTTAAGTATACAAGTGTCGCTAGCTGATGATCGTTCAGTAAATCTATTATTCTAGTTGGCGACAGGAAGGGCATTCGGCCATGAAAACCCAGCTTCAATATAAACGTCTAACCTGTGTTGACATGGACATGACGTTGCAGGCTTGAAACGCCGTGAATGCAAAATAATGGACATCGAAACAATTATTAGGCCTATTATTATTTACTATTACTATTTAATTCTTGGATTCCACTAGTTTTTGTGTATTTTGTATGTTATGTGATTAATGATTTCTTCAATGCAAATAATGTCTTATTTGTTAAAATCTGTGGCAGCAGAAATTAAAATCACTTTAATTAATAGAATAAAATAGAATTGATAAAAATGAATGAAAAAAAGTTAAATTAAGATGATACGGATCCTTTATCGTCGTGCAATGCCTTCACCCACCCCACTTGAACCAATTTTTTATTGTAACTTTTCATCCCCATTCTTAACTACAGATTAATCATATTAGCAATTTAAGCTGAGGTGTTTTATGTATCTTAGGCTTGTCTGTTGCAGAGTGTATTTAAGAGATTTTAATATCTGCTGCCACAGCTATCATATGTGTTCATATGTCATGAACCTCTATTATTTTTAGATATTGACAACTGCGATGTATACCCGTATCCTTGTGGACTCAGCGGCACCTGTGTCGACACTGCGGGTAGTCACTGGTGCAACTGCAGTCATAATATAACACAACCGCAAGCCCACAAATTTGTGAAGGTAAGCAAAAGTAGTCATTTTCATGGAAAAAATCTTCTTTGTGTTACGAGATTTATTGCATATCAATAGTTCTAAACATGACCAGAAATCAAATAATGCATGTACGATTTTAGCTTACCCATAAGAACTGAAACGCAGTTTAATCGGCATGCATGCCTCTACAAATAGTATTTTCGGTAGAATTTAGGAAGATCGTGAGCAAAATACTGCAAAATAATTAAATATTTTTTACCAGTAGTAATTGGAATAAAATCTTTAAAGATTGTTTTTTAAAGATTGTGTTTAGTCATATTTGAACAGATTATTTTCAATTCTTACCAAAATTGTTGCATAAGCTGTTTCATGAACGTGAATAGGTTTCACGAATGCGTTCTCAATACAGAAAAGAACGCATGTGCTATTTCACCGTGTTTCAACAACGGATCCTGCACCAACGATAACGGAAGAGCGAGATATCAGTGTACACCACCCACAAATGCATTTGAGATTATAACAGGAGTGGACTGCAGTACAAACAGTGAGCTTTTTTATGTCTTCGTTTATTTGTCATTTTATTAATAATGATATGCGAAGCAATAATCTTTGCGTTCAATAAATATAAAGTGTTTAATGTACATATGATCCTAACTATGTCCGGTAGCCCTGCCCCGGCTGCCACCATCGGGCGGGCTGGGTATCAGGAAGGGCATCCGGCCTAAAAACCCTGCTCTACAAGACGTTGACACCCACAGATGGTTAAGCCTCTTTGCTCATGGCCCGCCCCGATATCATTGAGACGACGCTGGGTTGGGGGAGCCGTTTGATGGTAGGCTGGAGGGGGAGGGAAGGCCAGCGTTTGTGCTCCTTGTAGCACTGAACTGTTGTTATCATCTTCTTAATTAGATTAGGTGTCGGCTTAATTGTTTCTCCCCGGAAGGCCTCTCATGCTGTTCCCGATGCCCCCCGTGGGGTAAGAGCACGCAAGTTCTTGTGTCCGTGGCTGCAAATAGCCTACCTCTGCATTGGCGGGGACTGTGACCATTCAATTGCAAAGAGACATATATTTAGCATTATATTTTGCGCTTACGATACCAATAGGATGCTAATTTATACATGAGAAATGGTAGGATCCCAGAGGACTGGAAATTTGAATTTATGCCTGAATAGCGAACAGTTGATGGGATTTTCGTAGTGAGGCAGTTGGAAGAAAAGCATAACGCTAAATTAGTGAAGTTATATTACGAGTTTGTGGATCTGGAGAAGGCGTTTGATAGAGTGCCGCGGGAAGTTGTAAGGTGGGCGCTGAGAAAGTTGGGAGTTAAGGAGTGGCTAGTCAGGGCAGTGATGGCAATGTATACTGACGCAAAGACATCAGTGAAAACACATGATGGACTAAGTGATCGATTTGAGGTGAAGGTTGTACTGCATCAGGGATCAGTGTTGAGCTCGCTGTTATTTACAGCTGTGATGAAAATGATCACCGGTGAGAGAGGTCTGGGTTACCATGGGAGCTACTGTATGCGGATGATTTAGTATTGATTGCAAAGAGTGAAGACGAATTGAAGAATCAGATTCGTAAGTGGAAAGAGTGTATAGAGGCATAAGGAATGAGGGTGAATGTGGAAAAGACTTAAGTTATGGTAAGTGGATCCGAAGATGGAACAGTGGAGAATGTGGAAAGTGGCCATGCGGAGTCTGCGGAGAGGGGGTTAGCGTAAATTCAATTACAGGCACAAAGTGCCTTTGTTGGATACATCAGAGATGCAGTGGTGTAAAGGTAGGCTTGCCAATTTGAAGACAGCGTTTGTGCGCAGAACGTGTCTATCAGGTCAAATAGTCAAGCTGAGTGCCAAGGAATTAAACGTAGGAAGAACACAGTTGAAGAGTAGGAAAATTTTGTCATGTTGGTGATATGATTAACGTCAATGGAGGTGTAGAGGAAAATCGTTAGTTAATGCCTCGGTGATGAAGACAAGATGCGCATAGGAGAAGTTCCGAGAGCGCTCATCAATTCTAACTGAAAAGTTTACAGAGTGCGTCATAAAAAAACAACCCCCTAGCGAATTCGCGATAACTCGGCCAAAAGTAAACATATTTCCTTGACATTTTCAGGGATTGTAGCTGAGATAATTTGACACAAGGTCCCCAAATTTCAAACGAAAACATGA
>JAQIWG010008068.1:0-11736 GCA_034695025.1 Chamaedrilus cognettii | reverse complement strand
TACCTGCTTACAATAGCCAGGCTTCGTGTGCTGTAATTAACTGAGGAAAGATTCAAGTTCGACCTCAGCTTAAGAAACGCCATACACAGTTTGGCAGAGAAACTGAACAAGCTTTCACCAAGTCAAAGAGCACAACAGCGATCAGCGTCATTGTCAACAAAACACTTGCAAAGAATCGGAATTCAATGGACATAGTGATTGAAAGTCCTCATTGTCTGACATTAAAACATTTCTCTTGCCGGCTCAATTCCCAGGATTCAATTCAACTTCAACTTGAGGTTTTAGTTCCTAATTGAGATGTTTAATGGTAAAAAATCATGCGAGCGCGCTGAGAGCAAGATTGAACATCAGCAGCCAACCTAGCACCCAATCATGATTCAAATGCGCTACAACACAGGCAAGACCAAAACTTAGAAAAATGTCCATCGAAGTCCTTGAAAGAGAAGCGCATTCCTGCGCTCACCGTGGCCGCCCATCCGACTCTGGCGCAACCAAGAACGCATCCATAGTATATACAGAATGCAAGTTTTACTAGCAGACGCTTGGAAAAAAGACGAAGAATAGAAATGAATCTACCTAACACCGACTGCTACAGCGACACATCTGACACTGAACGCCTACAGTATGTACTATGTACACATTCACTACAGACAGAGTACAGGCAGAGGGGTCCAGAGCTGCGACTTTCAAATAAATGTCTAGGTAACTCTGAAATAGCATTTTCAAGTACACGGCTACACGCAGTATCAAAATTATGTGATATACTTGAACTTATTCTGATCCACATTGCTTCTAAAATAAGGAATCAGTCCGACGAGGAAGTACAGTAGCTCCGCGTTCAAGCAGTATTATTTAGGCTGGTGAGCGATGAGAGCGCCAAGCTGTGAAACAGATCCATTGGATCATTAAGCATGCGCACTGGACACTGATCTGTTACTGTCAGCGATCAACTACAAACGCTGCTCGCTGGCATTCACACACAAGAAACTCTAAACTGAGCGATACACCCCCCCCCCTCAGTGTGAAACATAAACACGCCGCCCCACTCCAAAACGGCACACAAGTCGTGAGCTCAGTTACAATCGCAGTGACAGAGCTAGAGTGCCAGAGCTAAGTGAGGCTAGTTGGGCCAAGCAAGAACGTAGTGGTGCCGCCACCAGCCTTCGTGCAGATACAACCTGTGTGCGCATACCATATGACAGGGCATATTTGACTGCAGTTCCAAATGAAAATGTGCAATTCTAAGACGTGATCGGTGTGTTTGCAGTTCTAGGTCAGAAACTGTGCAGCAACTGCAGTTCTAAATTCGAAAAAGTGCAGTTCCAATCCTGGGAAAATCAACTTTCTGATCACAAAATTCAATCAGTATCTCCTCACTCCTGCTAGTGAGTTCTGCACAGGAGGAAAAAACCTCTGCCAGGTTATCAGTGCAGTTCTAAAAATAGAAGTGCAAAAAAATGTGCGGTTTCAAATTTTCCTTAAAATATGCGCTGACTGTACACACACGGTGCTGCACTCTGTATATACATGCGCCCAGAAACTGTGTACACCCATGCTGACATAGCCTCCAGTGTCATCACCAGTGTCTTCCAGCAGTGCGGTGGCCATAGATAGCTCAGTTTCATTTCTCTTCCCTTAGCCTACCTCCTCTCACCAGCCATACAGGCAAGCAGAGATGAAGGGCATGCTGGGAGAGTGTTCATCGCCACAGGGGGCGAGTATCCACGGCGGGGGGAGGGAAAATGGTGGGGGAGGAGCCACGGAGTGGGCGGAGTCTATCTGAGCGCAGACTCGCCCTCGATGCTCTTCTTGACGCGCAGCAGCATCGTGGTGTACCACTGGTCGAGGCGCGAGATGGAGTCGTAGTCGCGCACTGCGCTCGTGTAGTCATCGACGTTCTGGTCCTCACAAGCCGTCAGCAGTGTCTAGGGGCAGACCACAGATCAGAGTCTAGTGACAACATACAACACAGAGTCTAGGCACAGCACCCGCGCCAGCGTCTAGGCACAGCACGCAGACCAGCGTCTAAGGGACAGTACACAGCGCAGCGCCTAAGGAGAGCACACAGACCAGGTCTAGAGTGAGGTCCCGCAAGGGGTGAGTGTGTGAGCAAGCAACTGAATGAATATTTGAGCAAGTGTGCCAGTGAATGAATGAGCATAAACAAGTGAATGAGCGAGTGAAGGGCACTCACTCGAACGAGCTTGCACTCGCGCGAGTCGCTGAGCGCGGGGAACATCTCCTCGTACTTGGTGAGGGAGGTGGAGGCGTCCTGCAGGTCCTGACACATGCGACACAGCGCCGCGCGGAAAAAGTGATCCTTGGCGCCGTAGCGCAGCAGGGGGTTGTCCATGGCTGAGGCAGCTACCTGCACACACAGGCGCAGGCATACACGCAGCGGGACAGGCAGGCATACAGTCCATGTGTGTCCTATGCCATGTGCACGTGATTAAGTGAGTGTGACCGTACCTAAATGACCACTGAGTGACATGCAGGCGTGATTAAGTGAGTGTGACTAATATGTGACCTGTTCGTAGATGCCAATGGCCTTGTCATACTGCTCCAGCTGGGCAGCGTACTGCGCCACCTTGAGCATGTACTTGTTGGCCGAGCTACGCGCACACAGACAATCAGATAAGTAGAGCTACTGAAACAGACACACACAAAAACACACACACAGTATTGCCATACTTTGAGCATCTAGCTGACTACTGGCTGAGCTAGACAAACACAGATATCAGAATACGACACACAGCGAATTACAGATACACAGAGTGACAAACACACAGTCAGCTGATGAACTACAATACACTACCCTTCACTTCGCTAATCACTGCTTCAATTCCACCATGTGAATTCTGTTATGCCCTGACAGTGACAAAAGATCTTATATAGGCCCACATCTACATACATATCTGTGTCACAATTTGCTAAAAATTCAAGCAATACTGGGAGCGAAACGCATAGCCATGTTCAAATCCAGCTATGCAACATCTCAGTTCATCTAGAGCGGCCTGCCACCACTCAGTCCCCCCCCCCAACCCCCCAGTTACCTCGACGACTCCTCCCCCTTGTAATAATCGGCCGCCTGCTCATAGTTCGCGATTGCCTAACAGAAAAACATTGGTTTCAGGCCAAACAGAAATCTGATGACTTATCACACAAACTGTTGACACTTGATTGTTGAATATATCAACCTGTTCACATTGATAGACAGCAGAGCTGCATACATGGCACAGCATAAAACATTCCAGCAACATCATCAACATACGGTTTTAAAAATGCTCATCAGACACTTTTATTTTTATTTTTACTAGATACAAAATGAACGGAAAAGGTATTTTATTAATTTTGATTAGAGTTAGAAAAAGTTGTGAGAGTACAGTTAGAGAGGTAAGTATAAGAGGCAGGGTATATTTAACCCTAACTCCGACCCTCTGCCCAACCCTAACCCTAACCTCAACCCTAAGCCTACCTTCTGCAGGTCGACAGTCTCAGTTTCGTAGATCTCTGCGATGGTCACATGGTGCTTCGCTGCGATCGTAAACCTCCCCTGTATCCATCAGTAGAGTCAAATGAATGTTCTGCCTCTAGCTGCGCGCTAGAGGCAGAAATTTTAATTTGTTTCAAGACTCCTTTTTTACAAGACAAGTGACAAGGCAAGACTCAACTCAAGAACATTTGATTCAACAAAACAAATGTGAAAACACTTTGCCAGCTGCGCATGGCGCCTGCGAGAAGAGTACAACCAAATGTTTAAGCATTTGCAATAGTATTACTAGAGACCTTTAGCACACAATGATGACCAACAGGCATATAGCAAGGTCATGGTGTTGAGGTTTAGGAAACGTGTGTACTGTGGAGCAACAAAGACTACTGCAGTCCGGTTCTGTGTCTCGGGGTCAAGCAAAGAACTGCTTTTACTTGCAGCCCAGGGAGCTCTGGGCTGCGAGTCAATTCCTTGTTCCCCGGATTGCAGGGGGCATGCATAAAGGCAAACCTTGCATTGGGGAGGTGAGGACTTTACGCTAAGAATCTAAGAAGCAGTTTGTTAGTAGAGCCGCTGACCATGTCTGTGTAGATCTCAATGGCCTTGAGCAGAGAGTTGACGGCCTCTGCACAGATACAGCCCTCTATCTGAATACAATCTACTGTATCTCATTGAGTAGTTAGCCTCAAAACATTTGGGAACACTACGCAACGCCAAAACAATGAATAACAATAGTACTTAATAATATTCTGACCGATTTACTATAGCGCCATTTCAAGTCCAAAGACTAATCTACGGCGCTTTACAATTCAAAATATACAGGACATGTACTGAAACGTCAAATACACTACACAGCAGCCAGCAAACGTCATGGATAAGACTGAGAGAGCAGTTCAGTCTTAGTTCAGATTTGAAGGTTCCCAGCGTAGGCGCTACATTAATGAGGGTTATCATTACTGATAACTCACGTTGAACCTGCTCTGTACATCGCTAAATTCTGATCCAAACACAGCTTTAGTTTAATTAATTGAACCCAACTTGGCACAATTAGAGACATCTCGGCTTTATTTTAAATTCTACAAATATTTTTTACTAACATTTTGTATTTTACACAAATACTGTCGCCGCTCACCATTGGGATCTGACTTCTTGAAGCAGTTGCCCGCCTCCACAAACTGAGTGGCAGCGTCGTGCTTGTTCTCCAGCTTCAGCTGCACCCCCGCCGCACGACTGAACGCGTCCCCCGCCGCTACACACCACACGCTAGACGCTACACACCACACACTACACACCACAGGCTACATTTTACAAGCTACACACTACACACTATACACCACATACTACACTCTACACACCATACACTACACGCTACACACCACACACCATATACTACATGCTAAACACCACACGCTACACACCACACACTACACACCATACACTACACGCTACACACCACACTACAGGTTACATCCTACACGCTACACAACACACGCTAGACGCTACACAATATACACTACACACCACACACGACAGGTTACAACCTACACCCTACACACCACACTACAGATTAATACTACATCTTTCAGGCTACAAACAACGTAATCATGTACCATATGTTACATGCACAAGAGCCCAGGTATGCCTCCATACAGAATGAAATTGCACCAAGCTTTACAACAAGGCATTGATTCGCAAGATTTGCTCAAGGGGGTAACTTGTAAATGTAATATAAACATTTAATCTTATTCCACTCTACCAAGCTACAACTGCCAACAAACTTTGGGGACAACAAACTTTGGCAAACTTTTACCATACTGCAGTACTAGTGTAGGCTTATTAAAAAACATTACATCACATTTGTTTCCAGAGAATTTGCATGCCTATCGGTCTACTTTAAAAAGGTGTGCAACGTGATATAACTGAATCTCACCGGCCCATTTCTTGGCCATCTTGAAGTTGTTGCCCGCCTTGACGTACAGCTCGGCCGCGTCTTCATTCTTAGACGACCCCCTGCAGCGCGCAGTATTAACAAAACCGGCAATGTAGCACGCGCAGCGACACTGACATCGTGTATATCGTCATCGGAGCCGCTTTCAACGACTTGTCTTATACACGTAGTACCCGCTGAATGTTTTAGCGGCACTGTATAAATAAGATGTAGGTAACCTAGCTACTGCTATGCATATAAGGTTTCGCACTCCCAACCCAATAGTAATCCTATCTTAGGTTCTTAAACTAAATCATAATTAACTGATTCATAATAGAACTTAAACAATTAGCATGTCCCCGCAACCCGACACGCCTACCAAAACCAGATAGCCTTTAAAATTATAATATTCTCAAAGACAATCATCTGATCATCTCTCACAACAACTAGAACAATAAAAATATAAAAAATCACATCAACACAAGAAATGTGTGGGTGATATGCCCCTCACACCGCTCCCTAACTGACCCGAACATGCCAAACAATCCCCCGGAGCCCTTGAGCTTCTTCTCGGCCTGGGCCATCAGCTCGAGCGCCTTCTGCTCCTGGTCAGCCATTCTGTCCCTTTGCCCGTTTGTTTGTCCGTCTATCCGTCAGTGTGCTATGGGCCTAGTGCTGCCTAATTGACAGTCTTTTACTTGCCCCCGCACGCTTAATTACAAATCTATGATGCAAAAAATCAATACGCAATCATGTATCATTAGATATTTGTTTATTTGACGAATTTAAGCATTCCGTTCCAATTTTACAGCCTTCCAATTGAAGTCTTTGTTTGTAAGGCAAAATATTATTTATAACTATCACGACTTGCTATTGGCTGCAAGCATTGTTTACATTTTATGAAGGCAAAATTACTATAAGCGACAGCATATTTGCCTGTTACTCCCCAGTGTTACCAGCAGTGAATAAATTTCGCAGAAAACCATTAAGGACTTTTACCACACCGGTGGCACTCCCTATCTCTCCCATAGTATCGTTTTTTGCTCAATGTTCTGGTGTTAAATCAGCGCACTACCCTAGCTGGTGTACCAAAAACGCGATTTCATTGGTCCCTGACTCCCTGTAGGGCTTTCCCGGGGACCGGGAACACACAAAATGGCGACGATGTGGATGGATCAAACATGGATCGAGTCTAGAGGTTGCTGGTGCCCAAACAATGCGTAATGTACATGTATAGAACAAGCCGTTGCCCATATAATGCTGAAAATAGACTGAGGAGAGGGATTAAGGCCCGAGAGCGTTTCAAAGTTAGAGTTAGGGCTAGGTTTGTGGTTAGGGATTTTAAGCAAACAAAAGCATGGCTGGCAACGGCACGGGCACCAGTACAACTAGACTCGACCCCGCTTCAATTGAGACACAAGCGGTTATATATCCACTCGAGCACCGCGAACCCTAACCGTTGCCATAACCAGGGCCGGCGGAAGGGCACGCGCCCCCCCGGCCGGAGGGGCAGTTTTAAGGGTTCTTATTGACGACAATTTTGCATTTATTTTGCCATTTTTGAAGACAGCAGCTTTGAATGTAACGGTTGACCTTGCGCGCCGTCACGTGTCCGAGCATCGCAGAGCAGTGCGCTGTTTTAATTACATAAAAAATCGATACGCAAAACAGGTCGAGTGTCACTTCTGTTACTTCTATATTCTGTGCTTTTACAATGATTTAATGGGAACGATTATTTAAAAAAAATTAATGGCTGCTGACAAAACTTATGATAGCAAACAAGTTTCGGTACACCAGCCCTTTATTGCCAAAATAATACCTCGTGGAGTATTATCCGAGGCTCTATCTAGTTCACACCTCACTTCATAACCATCATCTAAAATCAACAAATTGTAGTAAATATGAGCCAAAAGAGGCTCGATTGAATACTTGATTGACACAAGACACATTTTGTCAGACAGGCTACAGACACGCCTCACAACCAAAATGATGAAAAATATAAATCATCTGAAATTGAATCAATGGACAATAATTCAGTCAGTAATGAAGAACTCTCCCTTCAAGGGTCATATTGCTCACAAACGGCACTCAATTTGAAAAAAAAATGCATCGGAATTACGCACTGCGTCCGCTTTCTAAATCTCCATCACAGCTTGGCAGCATCAACGATTGGGTTTGTCTAATCTTTGCCATTTTACATAACAATGCACTTTTATCCCAAAATGCAGTTTGAAGTGTTGATCAATGATTCAACAAGAGAACAAACACACAGAGGTCTGGGACAAAGACCACGGCAAACGTGACAATAACGAGGTGATCCAGAATTTGCTTCCATGCACCAAATCTTCCCTTTCACTGCTGCTCACCGAGGCAGTTCAAAATACTTATAAACACAATTATACCGAAAACCAAAATCTTCAATGTAGGGCTCAAGTCAAAAAAAATAGCCCTGCGCAGTAACAGGAACTGTTACCAGGAGCTAGAAAACTTTGATAAAGACATGACGCATCTGTGCAACCTTGACTAGACGCACAAGCCTCAATAATGAACGCTGTATAATATACATTGATTTTTTTAAAGTTAAGAAAGAGGTCCCACTATAATCAAGGGCATTAGCATATAATGAATTGTAAGATAATAAATATCAACCAATCAGCATAGTGCAAAATTAAGCTTGTACCTCTAGGTCAAGATCGCAACCTTGACGGACAATTATTGCTACAGACATCGTAATGCAACAACACAAATACACAACTAAACAATTCAAGCCAATGGAAGCAAAGCAACAGCAGGAAGAGCAGTACACTAACCACCATACTTCACCGAGCCCCAGTGATGGGATAATAGCGAGGCATAGAAATTTGGCACGATAATAACTAAGCTGAAGACAATATTGATATACAGTTCACTCCTATTAACTCCCCTCGCATTCTCAGTTTCACAATAGTCTGCTGCAGGGTATATATTGGATCGAGTACTGCAAATGAATTATTTTAATTTTTTTTTCTAAGATCTTTGGTAAGAGAAACATTGTTTAATGTTTTTCACATTATACAAGAATTAACTAGATCTATCACTGGATGGCAGTTTGTTACAAATAAGTTTGTCAATAGTGACGTCATAATCAATATATCCCAAGATATGATATAAATACCCAAATCTGGTTATCGATGCTTCAACATTAGACCATTCATTCGCATTACTACTGTATTCTAATTACTATGGTCTGCCGCGTTTGACTGCAACCAAACGTTAGTTGCAAAACAAATAGCATCCTGAATTCATCTTTGAACTAATTGACGCACTGCTATCTAATACACTGCCAGTCTGTTCCTTGCTTCCTATACTGCAAAACATTAAATTTCCGCACGCATCTAATTTTGCAAATTTCGCGAACGAGTCAAACTCCTAAAAATTTCATGCGCGAAAATAGCGCCGCAGAAGCAATATAATAGGCAGTCCTCAAAAACGCTATAAATTAGTGCAGAAAATTTTACAAAAGCTAAATCGCATAAATTTCATGTTTTTACAGTAATTCCTGATCTTGGACAACGAAACAGAGTCACAGCTCTACGATCCTCGCAGTATGTACAATTACATCATGTCAATATTACACGGGGTATAAATACAGTCAACAGTCGCTATGGACTCACATGATAATCAAATCTACAACCACTCCATCGTTAGACGCGATTGAATACAACGCAAACTTTAGCATTTGTGGATTGAATATTCTACAACACTGCATACTTCACAACTGACTTGATCAAGGTCTAATCTACAAGCGGCAACATGCTCGCGCAATGTAGAATCTACATCCTACAAAGAACACTGTATTGTCATATTCAATTTGGAAAATCTTGGCTCACTGCAATATTGAACAATTCCGAAACAGTATGCAGCACCGTAGAACAACTACTGATCTAGACTCCGCTGGGCACAGCGCACAGCTTGCAAACCCGACAAAAATACGCGCAGCGAGCAACTTCAAAATACAAACAGCGACAATTGGCCACCTAATACACGAAAAGTTCGGGAAACTTCATTTCGTCGACGGGAATAGATTGCTTGAGACCGCCCCCCCCAGGCATGTCGAGGTCGGTCTCGCCCCCCTCCAGGTCGGAGGAGCCCCCCGTCGTTGGGGGCGGCTGGGGCCGCTCGGGGGTCACGTTGAGGATCTCGTCGAGGCGCGAGCGGTGTGAGTGGGCGGCGCCCGCGCGCGCCACCAGGTCCTCAAAGGGACCCGATCTGAAGGACTCGACGATCTGGAGCTGTCTCCGTCGCTCCACCTCCTGCACGCAGACACTGGGACTGACTGGGAGAGGGACACATACACACACACAGGGACTGACTGGGGTACACACACACAGATAGAGAAACTGACAGAGAGAGGGACAGACAATTCTAAGGTGTCTCCTTTGCTCCACCACCTGCACGCAGACACGGGCAGGGCTTAATCTGCCAGTCGCCAAAATCGCCCCAAAAGAAGTTTTTGGGCAGATGGCAAATTTTTTTGTCCAGTTGGCGAAAGCCTCTGGCGAATTTTTTAATTCATCGTTCCTTCTTGCATTCAACTCATAAATTGTCAAAATTTAACAGAATGGCTGATTTCAGACACTTGCCTCAATTTCCTTTCTGTAGCTACATAAGACACATTCTGATGCTACATCAAGCATCTTATACCCAAAAAAAATTAACTGGATGACCCACTGCCCCCCAGACCCCCCTTCACCTTGGCCAGCGGGTCCCCCTCCAGAATGCGCTTCATCGACTCGAAGGTGACGTCCTCCGTGCCCGCCACGCCCCCATCGCCTGACCGCCGAGCCGCGTTTGGGGTGGAGGCGGTGGAGTCTGGGTCGAGCAGAGACTGGATGTCGCTGACGGAGCGCGCCCTCTCTGCCACCCCCAGGGAGGAGGGGCGCGACGCGGGGTAGGGCACCGCGATGCGTGACGTGTCGCCGTGGGCGCTGCTTAGAGCTGCTCCTATCACCTACGCAGTGAATTAACTAATTAACCAACAGGTATCAAGTCTAGAGAACACATCTCACAAAATTATAAGAATCTTACAACAACTTCTACAACATGAAATCTGATGTGTCTGAAAACTCACACTACAAAAAACATGTTCATATTCACATTCCACATACATTTTTTAGATATTCTATGAATTTGCTGTCATCATTTCTTAACAAAAACCCATATGGGGCAAACGAGTAAGCTATCAATGAGCAGCAGCAGCAGCAGCAGCAGCAGCAGCAGCAGCAGCAGCAGCAGCAGCGCACCTCGGCGCTGAAGAGCCAGTCGGCGGCCATGACGCTTGTCTCTGGGTAGACGCTAGACGTGTTGCCGCGACAGAACGCCACCTCGGGCAGGTAGTGGGGCGCGGCGCCCCTGCGCGCCCCGATCACCCCCCTCACGTGCTCGCACAGCGACGCCACCGCCAGCAGCTGAGACACGAGGTCGAGGTAGGCCGCCACCAGCGCGTGGATCGCACATCTACACGCAGACACACAGGCACGTAACTCGCACATCTACGCAAAAACCTCTTATTTTTATTTTGCAGTATTTCACAGTAAGATTGTCAATGTGTCAGAAACAAATCAAGTGATAGAAATGAAGGAAATTATACATGAGTGACAGGCTGGTAAGTGGAGACTACCCGGGAGTGCCAGGCAGGTGGGAGAAGATTGCTTGTGAGTGACAGGCTGGAGAGTGGAGACTACCCGGGAGTGCCAGGCAGGTGGGAGGAGATTACTTGTGAGTGATGGGCAGGCGAGTGGCCACTGCCATGGCCTGTATGCTGAGTGCGAGGCGCAGCTCGTCCAATAGGAT
This sequence comes from Chamaedrilus cognettii, assembly GCA_034695025.1. Classification (NCBI taxonomy): domain Eukaryota; kingdom Metazoa; phylum Annelida; class Clitellata; order Enchytraeida; family Enchytraeidae; genus Chamaedrilus; species Chamaedrilus cognettii. The sequence goes on along the minus strand of JAQIWG010008068.1, from coordinate 487 downwards.
CTCGTCGCCCCCGCTGCCCCCCAGCTCAACACACAGCAGCGCCATCGTCGTGTAGATACGCTCGTAGTTATCAACCTGACAGCCAATCACCAGCCATTAAAGTAGGTCAACATAGCTGGTGCCAGTCAAAACTCTTACAACTACTAGGCACTGACGCATATATATATTTCTTAGAAAAACATCATCACAGTCATTCAATTCTGCTAGTAATACTATGCTTATTGCACACAATTCATTAGCTCATTAGCAATCATTGACATGAGTAGAAGACAAAAAGCTCAGCTTATCGCCCCTTTCTATCTCCCTCTACAAAGCATATCTTCACTGTATTTAGCTTCACCAACAGGGCGCAAACATCAAAATCTGTGTGAAGATGGACAGAATGGGCAAAAACAAGACAATAAAATTTTTTGTTACTTAGCTTCACCGAGACTAGTGATTGGCATCATCTCCTGCCGGCCCCCCTCCACCCCCTCACATCCCCCCT
>JAQIWG010008067.1:0-11736 GCA_034695025.1 Chamaedrilus cognettii | reverse complement strand
GGAAATATATTTACTTTTGGCCGAGTTATCGCGAATCTGCTAGGGGGTTGTTTTTTTTTTACGCACCCTGTATACAGGGTAGTCAGATACGTACAGTGTGGGCTGATATATACAGAGTAGTCTGATATATACAGTGCGGGCTGATTAAAGCGTTACCACGTATAGGGTCCAGCTCGTCGACAAGTTCAAGAAGCACAACGTAATTTCGTGTTTTGATGCAAGATGGAAAATACCTGCACAGTGGCTGTGGAGCACTTCAGAGACGAGATTTTTGTTCCAGTTTTAGATCAAGATAAAAGATAAAGAAAATCAAGACAAAACATAGCCAATACTGATCAATATATGAAAACAGGCTGGGTGAAAATTTGACATTAATTGGATTTGAGTTATTTAGTTTTTGAACTGAAGCTACAATTTAAAACCGAGTTAGAAAAAACCAGCGTTTTCAGTGATGAATTTATGATCGATAGCATAGGCAGTTAGCAATAAAATTTATATATGCTCATTCCATTCACATAATACATAAAAGAGTATTTGTTATTTAATATTAAATGCTTTTTATTCATATGATCTTTTAGACTAGGCTTACGTATTGATACCAGTTCTTGTTGCTGTTCAGACCCTCTCGCTAAAGGATCTGAAACGATACGAAGAGCTTCACAAGGTGTCCAAATCCAAGAAGAAGAAAAAAGACAAGGTTGGTGGAATATATCTGATGTCACAAGTCCCTCTGTATATGACATCGCAAGAAGTCTCTGTGTGAGTGATGTCACGGATCCATATATGCACCTGATGTCACAAGTCACTGTAAAACATAAAATTTAGCTGCATATTATTTTGGTGGTTTTGGCTCTAATAAATTTGGCTGCACTTAATTGTAGTGTTTTTGAGGACTGCCCATTATATAAAGCTTCTGCAGCTTTATTTCACTGCATGTAATTTTTGCAAATTTTGACGATTCGCGAAGTTCACCAAAATTATGTGCATGCAAAAATGTCATGTTTTACAGTATGTGTATGACGTCACAAGTATTCCCTTATTGTGTACATGACGTCACAAGTCCTCCATATTTGTGACGTCACACCGTCGTCGTGCTGTTCCAGGAGGAGTTTCCGGCGGACGACTCAGATGATATTGCCGGTGCTGGCGCCGGGAGTGCCGACAGCAGCAGCAGCGACAACGACAATTCCTCCGACTCAGATAACGACAAGGACGACGATGCGGAGAAGGACTCGTCGAGCGCGACCGTGACGTCGGACTCTGAGAGCGACAGCGGGTCCGAGTCAGAGGCCGACGACGAGGCAGGGTTCCAGCTGGAGCAGCAGCTCGTGCAGAACACTGCCAGCGCCATGCCACAGGTAAATAATTGTAATAATTATAATAATGGATTTAGAGGCTGTTTCGGCGCATAGCGACGTCATTGGGGACTTGAGTATATGCGGCCTAGGACCCAGTACAGCTGTAGTCTGATGATGGAGATTGAGGCTGAAGTGTAGATGGTGGTGTAGGCTGCCGTCATAGGGCGATAAAGCAATAGGTTTTTGAGTGAAGTTTACATCATCTAGAATCTAGATAATAAAAAACATGCTGGGTTAAGTTTAGTTCTTCTGAAACAACCGTAGTGCTGTCCGTACATTCAGTCTTTAAAAGCTGCATAGGCCTACGCCACTATAGTCAATTTTTAGGCGTAATGCTACGCCTGCCTGTTTCAAATACAATTTGCATCTAATCGTCATTTTTGGGATCATATGTTGGCTAAACTTAACTTATAAAATATAAATAAACTTGCTATACACTTTAATCCAGATTAAAAAAATTATTCTTGGTGTAATTTTGTTAATGCAGATTTTTGAAGTGAATTATATCTATTTTATTTTGACCTGTGTGTGTCACAGCGATGTTGTTTTATTGAGATTTGCTTTGTGTCAGATTAATTAAGATTTTGCTTTGTTTCAGGTCAAGTCGGGCAAGCTGTGCGCGTCAGAGATCTACGGCATGAGTGACGATGGTTCCGATTCACTGAGTGGGTCGTCGTTTGATTCATCTTGAACTGTGGCTGAGCAGCAAACTGTGCGCATGCAGGTAGTACGCATGCAAGTAGTATGTTTTACATGCAAGTAGCGTGGGACTGAACACACTGAGAATGAGGATGTATCCTCCTATCGTATTAAGCCTGATAGCAGCATGTCTAATTGCCATGGCAGCAGCCTGTTGTTTGTTTTAATTTGCTGATAATGAATATCACTAGTTTCTGTGAGGGTGTTATGATAAACGATATATTCCTCTAATATACTTCTAGTTCAGTAAATTCTAAACATCAGTTTGCAAGTTTTTGATACAATATTTCGGTTAATATTCAATTAAGTAGCTTAAGCACTCGAAGTATTGCAGTGAAACCCTTTGACATTCCGTTGTTTGCTATGATTTTTGCTCTGTAAAAACTATTCTGTGCCATACGAGATTCATCTTACAATCGCTGAATCTTTTTATAATTGAGATGCTGAAATAGCAATTGGCTCTAGCTACTGCAAATGTCTATCATTATGTAAATAATATATTTCTTTCTGAAAGTTTTCAATGGTAAATCGCTTCATATCTTTGGAGCAGCCTCAATCGTTTGTCAAAAATTTGTGAAGTCCTATAGGCAATAATTTTGTGCAGGAAAATATATTGCACAGGCTATCTTTTGAATATATAAACGTGAATGAAAATCTTTGTTGCAGTAATCAGGAATGCAGCGTGTTTTGTGCATTTGCGTATTGCATTTAGTATTTTTTAAAGGTATGGGTTTGTCATCGTCATTTTGGTTAAACTGAAGAGGTACATTTTATTCCTACGAGTCAATGTAACCCTTTTCTTTTAAATTCTATATAATTTAATCTCGATCAGAAATTTAGTATATTTAATTTTAAGATGCCCAAATTCGTGCATTATATGTATTTTGGTAGCAGGATTAATATGAAAGAAAGCAAAAAGACTGGCATAGGTCTGTCGTTTAATTTAGCCTATATTTTGTTCGCATAGTGGGCCGTTCGCTTAATTAATCACATTTTAATTAGTTAATGTGCTGACTCTGGTGCTAGAGTTTTGTTTAGTCTAGTGTATCATAAAGAATGCTTTATGTTTCGACGTAAAGGTTAAATGGCTAGTTGTATCTCTGATTTTTGAAAGTTATAGATTTTGATGTGAAATACTTGAATAACATAGTTATGTACACTCATTCACTTTCATTACTACTTTATGTAAGCAGAACATGTTCAAGATATAGTCAATGAAACAAATGTGGAAAATCTTGTATGATGTTTTAAGTTTTCTTTCCTTAAACGAATACCTAGTCAATCTGAATGCTTTGAGCGTGACTGTGATCGGTATTTCACATAGAATAAGGGATTTTTGCTTAGTATCTAAACGGCAAAGCATAATTATTACAATATCTTATTTAAACCAAAACCGCCCTGTAATTCGCCGTACTGAGTCCTGAAAGTCATTGAACTTTTCGCTTAAACTGCTGCCATGCGCTGAGTCCACATTTGTCGCCCCTTGTTCCCCGGACTCAATCGCCTTGCCGCCATCATAAATCACAGTTGTTGCATTCTTGAACCACGCCTGCGACGTTATCCTTTCAGCCAACTTGTCGGCCGCCTTCTTTATCCGTATCGGGATCCTCTCAATCTGAACGCTTCTCTCGTGCCCTGTCTTGCACCAGCGCGCGAAGTGCTCGCAGTTGTGCGTGAACGGATTGTATTCCGCCTCGTGCAGCCGCTGGCAAGCCTTTGCCATCACAACAGTGGGTGGATAGCACTCAGATTCTTTGTAGTCCATGCGGAAGAGGTCCCGGTCCACGACGTTGACGGGTATCCACTCGCGCCGTATGCTCGCAAACGCTCCGTCCTGCCGCTCGAAGCCGCCCGTGTAGTGGATCACCTCGATCTGCTTGTACTTGAGGTCGGTGTCGAAGAGAATCGCGTGGTGCCAGATGGCACAGGGGCGGTGCCACGCGATGTGGTCGCCCGGAAGTAGTATAGCCAGGTCCGTCACGAGGGTCTTGGGCGTCGTCTTCCCGTCCCCGATGGACCAGTTTGTGCGCGTGCCGCACGCCGTGCACATGACGTGCGAGACATACCCACTGTCGTTGAAAAACGACTGCTGTTTGTTTGGATCCATGCAGTATCTGCAGCAGGAATCGTTGTTCTCCGCGTCCTTGAGCATGTTTAGCCAAATACTGTGCACATCGACGTTTTGCCATGGTGCAGCACCGCTGTTTCCTATCGTGAAGCCTGTCGGAAACAACCAGGAATTCTCAAGAGCGCCCGCCACTGTCGGATGACTTGGATAACCCGATTGAGTGGACTGTTGCCCTGAAATTGCGCCCCCCGCCCCCGGATGCACTGGGACTATTACTCCAGTCTGACACGTATGCGCCCCTGGTGTTAAGGGTGTGACCACGGGCGCAGTGCTAGGGTAATTGTACGCGCCCTTCACGAGAGAAGGTCCTCCAATGTATCCAAAGCGCGTACGATCGTCATAGCTCGGGGGTTCAGTCGGTCCGGGGGGCGGAGATTGAAGCAGTGCAATCTGCATTACCTCTTCCGCTTTTTCTTCTTCGTCAGACAAAAAATTGTGCTCCTTGCCGCAGACGCTGCATTTCATCTTGAGCACCCCGCAGAGAGGGTGCGTTCTATTCTTCTCCAGCGAAAGATGGAATTCCACCGGCTGTTCGCCAGAGCAGGGGCACGCGTTGTACGTTGCCGTGCCGAGTTCGGGCAACCCTTCCGCATTCTTGACTGTCTCGTCCTGGAGAATGCACGTTCGGCAGTTGGAACAGATGAGGGCTGCGTTCGACTTTCCGTCGGACCATAGTGTGGGCACTTTGACTCTCAGAGTGGACGAGATATCGGTGGGGAAAGCGCATATTGGACAATTCGAGGCCAGGCGTTTGGTAGCAGCATTGCTGTATTCGCTGGACATGGCAGGCTAGTGTTACAGCCAATGTTCGCTGTGTTCCGAGTAAAGTTCGCGTAATGGTAAATATCTAATTGGTTATGATCTGCAGGTCACGCATGAAGAGCTTGATTCAGCGTCGAAGTTTGACAATGTCATGGTCGCGCGACTTATGTTAGCAGCTGTTAGTAATGACGTGGCAGAATGTTAGTGTAGGAGTAGGCCAGTGTGCTAACTCGATCTGCTATAATTTACAGGCCTACGTCATTTAACATCCTACCATGTCTCATGTTCAATCATTGTACTGTAACATTTTCCATTCTATTGTATTATTCCTGTGATTATAAGCCTTCGTTCGTCACGCTTCAATCAATCAGATCTCGATTTTTAGTTAACTTCACGTACCATAGACTACATTTAGCTAAGCTCAGTAATTTGCTACTCAAAGCAACAACCCTCCACTAACTCTATTATAATCCAAGCCTTGCAATAAATAAACATCCGCGTTGGCTAATTATAGCCTAAACTAGACCTGGCACCTGTGTCGTGCGTTTCAGTGCTTGTATTCCTGTATTGTATTGCTACTAGCTAGCAAGCCAGCAAGCCTATGCTCTGCATTGGATTAGCGATCCATAACAATATTGATTTTGTTGCTTTTGCCGCAGCTGCGTTGAAAAGCACATCATTGCTTTGTCATTAGGCTAGTGACGGAGGCTTTTGAGTATCATTCTGGCAACGAATAACATGACCCAGAGGGCCATAGTAGTGCTGTAGCCTAATGACTGGTGAAGGGCAAATTCATTCCGTAGAAGATCCCATTTATTTAGAAAACTTTTTTAAAGTCATGTAATCGATAAAAGTTGCAGGTTTTACCCTTCCAAAGACATGTGCGCAGCTGTAGACTTCTCATAGGCCTACTACTAACTAAATCACCTACATGGAGGAGTGAAATTGATTTAGTAGTACAAATCTATTATTTTAGTACGAATCTACATGTACACTAAACTAAATACATAAATCTAACAACATGTAACCCATTATAGTGTACCCCAATAGGTTTGTAAGGTTAGGCTGCAATCAGATGACCGTGTTATATTAATTACCTTAATGCAAATTAACAATAGATTATATTTAGCTAACCTTTGCTTAAATGTTGTGAATTAACTATTTCTAAAAGAAAGCGCTTTAAGATCTTTTTTTTATAAAACATCAAATGTGCACGGTCGAACAACGTGAATGTTAATTCAGTAAAGGTGTGCCAGGTGTGACAAATTAGTTTCATGAGACCCGCGGCAACAATTTCTTAAATAATATCATAGATAATCCCTAATGTTCACAAACTTGTGCACAATATTAAACCTTTTATTAATATTTGTGCACACGTCACAACATAAATCAATTGACCAATAACAGGCCGCTGTAACCAATAGAATGCACTGAAAATTAAACATAAAGTAACATGGATCAACGCAAGCATGCATGTCTAAACAGGATATGTTACTCAAAGAACAACATAAAGGCCAGAAGAACTCTCCGCGAGCAACGACCGTAATAGTATATACTACAATGATCCTAAAGTTGTTCTATCAGTAATCTCTAAGCATACTTTGTAAAGCGAGCAGACACCATCAATTCTCAAACTGCAAGCATTTTGGTACATTGTCCAGAATTAATATGCAAATGATTATTAGACTGCACAATCGACATATTAAGCTAATTAAATAATGCTCATTAACACTCAAGTTAGTTCAGAAGCTTCAAGTTAGACCTTAAGTTTAGGCCTAACGCATCACATAACCGATCGTTGCAGGAGTTCTACTCAGCCGACGCGACGTGCTGTTTCAACTTGCGCATTGTACCGCTGAGCAATGACAGTTTGTTTCCCAACGTCGTCGTCAGCAAATCGGTCTTCTCGGTTAAGTACAGACCCGCTCCTGCTACGTACCGACTCACGTCCTCCACGACGTCGTCGGGTAACGTCGCCACGGCGTTCTTGCACCACTGCGTCTTGGACGTCGTTAGCGCCACCCTGTCAGCAGCCTTGAGCACGCGCCGCGGGATCCGCTCAATCTGGACGCAGCGCTCGTGCCCCGTCTTGCACCAGCGCGCGAAATGTTCGCAGTTGTGCGTGAAGGGGTTGTATGCGGCCTCGTACAGACGCTGGAGTGCCCTCTCCATCACGATCTCGGGCGGGTGACTCTCCCCCGGAAGGTAATCGATCCGATAGAAGTTCTCCTCCTCCACGTCGACGAGAAGCCACTCGCGGCGCACGCTCGCGAACGCCCCGTGGAACTTGACAACACTACCGTTGTAGTGGACCACTTCGATCTTGGCGCGCTTGGGCTTCGTATCAAAGACGATGGCATGATGCCAGATACCGCAGGGTCGGTGCCACGCGACGTGGTCGCCGGGTTTGAGCATCTTCAGCTCGCTGACGAGCGTCTTGGGGGTCGTCTTCCCGTCCCCGACGGTCCAGTTTGTGCGCGCGCCACACTCCGTGCAGAGCACGTGCGTGACGAAACCACCCTCGTTAAAGTAGGACTGCTGCTTGTCGGGGTCGGAGCAGTGGGGGCAGGCGTCGGGGATCTGCCCATTGTCGGAAAGCGACTTGAGCCACAATCTCTCGATTGTTGCGTAGAGTGGATGCGGCTTGGAGTCACTGTTTTCCTTCTCCGGGGTGGCTTCGTGATGCTTAGCAACATTGGTTTCAGTTTCACTGTTTAGTTTATTTTGCATGGAAACGTTGTCATCACTCTCGGTGTTTTGTTCAGTGTACTTGGTAGCAGTCACTGCACTATTAGCACTCAATAATTTATTGGTAGCACTCACTTCACTGATAGCACTCACTTCATTGTCGGGATCGACATACCACATGGAGGATGCAGACGTTTCCTTGTTAGTCTCGCTCGAGCCGGGACTCTTCTTATTCTTAGAATGTTTCTTTGAGACAGTTTCTTCTTTTGCGTCATTCGGAGTAACTTCAATCATCGAAGGTTTCGCACTGAACACCTGGAGCATGTCCTGTTTTGTCACGGCTATTACTTTATGCATTGCATTAGCTGATTTGGTGCCTTGTGACTCTGGTGACTCCGCAGCACTCGTCTCCTGATCATCCTCCTCTGCTTGCAGACCCAAATCAAACAAACGCTCAACGCCACAAACGCTGCATTTCGACTTGAGCGTTCCATACATAGCGTCTACCTGCGTTCTGTCCAGAATCAAAACACAAGCGCTCCCTTGCTCACCCACGCATGGACACGTGACGTCAGTCTCACAGTCAATCAGAGGCAGCTGGCCGCCATCTTTGTTACGCTCGTCGGTGAGAATGCAAGTCTGGCAGTTGGAGCAGATGAGGGCGACATTCGACTTTCCCTTCGACCACTCGACCGGGACCTGAACCTTGAGCGTCGCGACGACGTCCGTAGGAAAGTAGCAGACCGGGCAGCATGGACGAGACTGCTTAGGCATGGCCGCGCTGAAACGATAATAAAACATAATAAATAAAGTCAGTAATTTAAATTTTATCATGGTAATTCATGCTTACCAATATCGTCACGTCTGCAGGGAAAGAGTGGGCACTGGCCCACTCTCAATATAGCCACGGTGAAGCAGGGTGCAGGGCCAAGGGTGGGCCAGGGTGGGCTCCAGTCATGATATCAAATGCAAAAATGCAGTCTTAATGAATAAAGCACTGTTAGGGAATTCGTGAGGAATGAAAGTGCATTTTTTGACATAGTAGGTGCAAAGTTGGTGAGCCGAGAAAAAAAAGATTTAAGACACAATGAAGCTGGGGGAGAGAAAAAAAAAGTATTTTTAAAAGTAACATATTTTGATGAAAAAAGGAGTCCCTACGATAGGTGAGCACTGGCGCATCCTAAAAATAACGGGATCGGGCTATAGGGTAGGTTAGGTGGGCCAATTAATGGGTAAATGAAGTTAAAATGAAGCGTTAAAAGAAGTAGAGACTATGGCATTATGAATAGGATAAGAAATAGATAAATTGTGAACTACCTAAGTTTGTGACTTGTCTAAGAACTTTTCTAGGCCTACTGCTGAATTAGGTTACCTCGAGACTCCTGAATTGCCTCCTAAACTATGCTTACTCTTACACGGGCGCCTGTTACTGTGGACATTCGTAATGCGCATGTGGTCTATAACCGCCTACATGACTTGTATAGGCCCACATCTGTACGCAGCGGCTCGATTATAGGTCGACTAAGCTTAGCCTATAGCTCGTTCGTCGCTCCTGGTGCACAGGCATAGGCCGACGGCGTAGCCCACGTGTGGCCTCGTCACGTCAACAATAGACTGTCAACGGTCTACATCGGTTTGTATTCGTCGCTCTAAATTCATCAATGCACCTACGCGTTGCGAGTACGCGCAGCGTAACTTTCGAAAAAGAACCTCCCCATCGTTACTGAGTCTTGACGCGCAATGTGACACTTTCTAGTCTCGAATATAACTAACTAAAATATTTGGTTTTGTTGTATTATGCTATACCTCATTTTTGTTGTATGATGCTATACCCACTAATAATGAATGAACAAATTTATAATTCTCAGGGGGCTGAGGGTCCCGTGAGTAAGATCGAAGATGTTCAGTCTCGCAGGTTGTAGCTAGGAGCTAGGAGCTAGATATGTACGAGTATTATCACTACTTCTATTACGAGTATTGTATTACTTCTATATTCTGTGGTATTATGACTACCCACCTCGCCGAAATCACATTATAAAGGTGATTCAGTTTGTAAAGATATAAAATTCTGAAAGAAGAAATCTGAATAGTCTGAGAATGGATTTCTTCAAGATCAAAAACGAGCTCTGTTTTGTTTACTGCTGTAGGCCTACAATTTGTTATCCGGAGTTAAATCATTTCCGTATCAAATATCCCCGAAATGGACGAGGGAATTGACTCCGGATCTGGAAGCGGGGCGTTCGGGTCACCAGGGGCAACGGGGGGCAGATTTAATCCTGTTGAGTTCGTCAAGAAGCCGCAAGTTATTTTACGAATTCTTTCATGGGCAAGTCAATTTCTTACTACCGGTTGCTCGACCTCGATTTGAAGTGCGATTTCATTCTGTAGTCCGATTTAACCAATAAAATCTATGAGAGAATTGTATCGAATAATTTTTTTGGTCAATTCGGACTTCAAAATTAAATCGCACTTCAAATCGAGGTCGAGCAACCGGTAGTTAGGCAAATTTTCCATTGCGTCTTTAAATGAGTATTGTGCTACACATAATCTAGAAATAATCAAAGAAGCAATCCCTGTAGTTATAGAAATAAGCCTACGCCTATGTCTAGCTTCTTTAAATGTCTTTTAAAGCATGATATTGATATTTATAAGATAATATTTATAATGTGATGCGTCACATGAAAAGGAAAATATCATATCATATTATGATAATTTATATATTTAGTAAATTTACCGGTGCGATACGGTAAATGGTAGTAAAATAGTCGTTTTTTTGCTAAATGTTGTTTCAACGTGCCTCGCTAGGCTACCGAAGTAGGAATCATTTATAAAAATGGCGTTGTGATTATGAACAAGTGATTATTTGTTATTAATTCTCAAACTGAAAAAAGGATGTTAGTTAGTTCTCAAACTGGGTATGTAATTATGTTGTAGGTGTTTGCTGTCATTGTGTTTGGCTGCATAGCAAGTTCAGCATGGAATGGTAACATTTGTTATTTCGGTGCCGGTACATTTGGTGATTGGGCGGCGTGTGGCTATGGTACTGCTATTGGTGTCATCGCGTTTCTATTGGCCATGGCCTTTCTTGCAGCCGACGCTGTCTTTGACAACCTCAGCAATGCCATGCACAGAAAGAACATTCTCGTTGCGGACATCGTGTCGTCTGGTAACACTGTTTGATAACTTTTTAAGTGAGGCAAATCTTTCATTATTTACAAAATACACATACATACACTCATCTCATCCTCAGCTCTCATCTTCAACTCTCAACTTGAACTTTATTTTTAAGGAGGCGTGAGTTATTTGAATGGCTCAGCGTCTCCAAACACTGCTGCAGCCTAGATTTTTTACTCGCCGCTGCCGAGTATAATCTGTTGTCGCGCCACCGCCGATTGAAAACACCCGGCACGTCGCTACCGACAATGACAGGTCGGCGCAGACCTCTATGCTTCTCTCTCACTTTCAGACGTCTTTTAAGTATCTGATGTTGACAACTATAAGATTCTAACGTTTTTATTGTGTTCTGAAGGAATTATGGCCTTCTTATGGTTCGTCTGCTTCTGCTATTTGGCGAATGGGTGGAGACTAAGCAAACACGATGAATATTGGAATGGAACCAGCGCACTACAAGCTGCGATTGCGTTCTCTTTCTTCTCCATTCCCTCATTTGTAAGTCCTGTAGCACTATAGCATGACATAATCAAAAATTTCTAGCACCTATCAATTGGTGCATGGTGATATATCTCTTAAGAAGTTTAGCCCCATTTGTTCCTTTTTAGACACGGCTAGTCATGAAAAGTGACTATCATTGTCTAGAAATATAGCCACAGAATAATCTGGGTCAGAATGGTCATCTGTGTCTGTAGGCCTGATCTAGATGATGACACATCAAGATGGCATAATGACATAAATGATGCATCGTGCATAAAGTGATTTTTTCTATGCGCTACCTCAATGTAATGCTAAGTTTATTGACATGTAGATAGTTTAGCTCAGAGCAGAGGCGCAGGAACAGGGGGGGGCGGGGGGGGCATTGCCCCCCCCACTCAAAAACTTGGGGGGGGCAAAAGTATCTTTTGCCCCCCCCATCCAGACCGCCAG
>JAQIWG010008066.1:0-11738 GCA_034695025.1 Chamaedrilus cognettii | reverse complement strand
AGGGAGAGGACGATCGTGATGCCTGCAGGCAAACGAGACATCAAACAATCATTGTAGGGCCACATGTATACTTAGGCTAGTTACCAGTCACTATAGCACTGCCCTGTAACACCAGTACAGTGATCATCGTATCAGGAACAGAACGATCATGATGTCTGGTGAACAGACATCCAGCAATTCTTGTAGAGCTTCACTTAATTGTAGTGCTTGACCGCAGTGCTTAATGCCCAAAATCTTGTGTATGTATAGAAACTAGGGGCTGGTTTCTCCAACACGAATTTAATGGCGGTTCAGGATTTAGCCCACCTTTTGCATGGGCTAAATCCTGAACCACCACTAAATCCGTGTTGGAGAAGCCAGCACTAGGTGTTTTGTATTAGAGACATCACAATCGTGATGCCTGCAGTACGTCAATGAGATACCAAGCAATAGTTGCATTGCTAAATACTGCAAAAACATGAAATTCTTGGGTGCATGCAATTTTCGAAAATTTCATGAATCGGTCAAATTCGCAAAAATTACAGGCAGCAAAAATAAAGCTGCAGACGTATATATAACGGGCAGCATTAAAAAAACGCAAAAATTAAGCGCATCTAAATTTCTGGAGAGTAAAACCGCAAAAATTTGATGCAGCTAAAATTTTTTGTTTTACAGCAGTTGTGTTGCTTGATACCAGTGATTACTGCTCGATACCATATACATGTATATGTAACTATAAGTGTTTCGTATTAGGAACAGCACGATCCTGATGCCTGCATCACGACCCCAAGCGAAAATTGTCAGACTACGTATGGTTGTATTCTTTAACACCAGTAATTAGTAGAAGATCTAGTATATCAGAAATAGATCTAGTATATGGAGAAAAATAAGGTACCTAAAACGTCACATATCTCTAGCGGCGAGAGATTTTTTCCCTCCAAGGCCAAACTGACGCCGAGAGATAGAACCTAGCCTAAAACTAACTATGTCATAGAATTTCCATCAAAGTTATGACAACAAAATATACAACAAAGAACATATTGAAACAGATGGGCGAAGCGTTGTGGCCGAGTTGTCTAAGTCGCGGACTTCGGATTGCGAGTGTGGCAGAGAGTCGGTTCGATTCCCGGCTGCGGCAAAAGATTTCGAGCTACTTCGTGCACCCTTAGCAAAAGTGCTTAATTTCGTCAGCCCTGCAATTAATCATCCAATAGGGTGGAGTGCAGTAGAAAAGCAGAATTTGAAGTTGAAATTAAAGACAAGTGATCAAATGACATGCTCATACTCATAAAATTCTGTGACGAAATATTTCATGATGTGGTTGGGACGCTTAGGCTACTGGGCAGCCACGAGGAAAACAATTCCTTGCGCGATCGGAAACTTCAACCGCTTGTGAAACAAGCTCAAAAAAACCAGCCGTCTTTTTGTCGTCTAATCTGTTAATGTCCATGTTTTCACACAGGTATTTACAGTATAATACAGGTAGGGTCACACGTTTGCGGCCCTATGAGGACTGCTGGAGCTGGATGGTTACGGCCGGATGCCCTTCATAACGCCAACCAAAGGAATAGTTATCCAGCAAGGAGTTAGCAGCTAGCGGCACTTGTGTGTTTAACAGCCTTGCTGAAAGGCCTGTAACGCATGGTTTCTAGTTGCTGGCGCGGGGACCTGAACCCAGGTCTTCTGGACTCGAAGTCCGACGCCCTATCCACTACACCACAGCGCCTCGCTACTTACGATACAAGCGTGTCCTGGACATGACATTAAACTGTGCCCGGCAGCCCTGCCCCTGCTGCCACCATAGGGCAGGATGAAGCCAAATGTTTTGGCGCTGTGGCCAAATGATCCAAGTCGCTGGTCTTGGATTACAAATGCGGTAGTTGTTCTTGGCGAAGATGGTTTAAAATGTCAGCCGCAAGTGTTCCTACGATGCCCACCAGTCTACAGTGGAACCGCTATCAGCGACCATCAGCTGGTGCAATGGGTGCACCTTCCCGGAAAGGGGCTACAACAACAACAACAACAACAAGCATGCAAAGAAATACAACTGACGCACCAAATCCAACGCGGTCCCCTGTGTCCGGGGGCAGGTAGTAGATCATGACGGTGAGCAGCGACACGAGCGTATACGGCATGATCAGATTCACCTCGTAATACAGGGGCTCGCGCCGGAGATGTATGTCAAAGTGAAGCTCTGTGTATGCCTCGTAGGAATCATTGTAAGTTATCACGGAATTGACGGACGTGTCTGAAGAAAAATACCACAAAATACGACAGTATTAAGCAGTATGAATATCATTCCAAAGTAGCACAGTATCATTACAAAATAAGACGATTAGTCCAAAATAAGACGAATAGTCCAAAATAAGACAATTAGTCAAAATAAGACAATTTGTCCAAAATAGGACAATTAGTCCAAAATAAGACAATTAGACAAAAAAAGACAATTAGTCCAAAATAAGACAATTAGTCCAAAATAAGACAATCAGACAAAAATAAGTCAATTAGTCAAAAATGAGACAATTAGTCAAAAATAAGACTGTTAGTGAAAAATATGACAATTTGATCAAAAATAGGAGAGTATGATTCCAAAAAAAATAAAATTATTCAAAAATAGAACAGTAGTATCGTAAAGCAAGAAATTTTTGCGCGCATGTAGCTTTCGCGAATTTCGCAAATCGGGAAAACTCGCAAAAATTACATGCAGCAAATATAAAGCTGCAGAAGCTATTAAAATTGGAAGTCCTCAGAAACGCGAAAATTTTGTGCAGCGAAATTTCTAAGAGGCAAAACGGTGAAAATAACATGCAGTAAAAATTTAATGTTTTGCAATATTGTAAAATAAGACAATGTTGTTCCAATTCATGAAATATTCACTGGCTACACTCAAATATTACTTCATGGCTAAACCGCTGCCTATCTACTCTTTTTTCCATCAAATCTACATCCTCTCGCCGCAACCCAAAACCTACACTCCCCTCTACACTGTACTCCTCTCTACACTGTCCTCCCCTTTGCATCAAATCTATCTACACTGTACTCCCCTCTGCATCAAATCTATCTACACTGTACTCACCTCTCCAACAAATTTACCAACTAGTTACAGTCTTGCCTCTTGGTGATTTTCCCCAGAGGTCCTCGCTGATTAGATTTGGTTTTGTGTCAGTTGATTTTGCAATAAAATAATAATAATAATAATAATAATAATGGGGCTTTCGTCCGTTTCATAGTCTGGCGACCATATCGGGGACGCTCTCCCGGCAACACTGGCATCATCCCTAGTCCACCCAGGTTGAGATAGAGACCAAGGCCGAGAGAGAAGGTTCATGTCGGTAGGCCGGGTCAGTTATCCGTTTGGCAGCCGGTAAGGTTAATAATTAGGAAGAAAAAAGGTGAGTCTCCAAACCGGAGAGGAAGGTAGACAGGGTTGTGCATAAACGCAAAGAAAGTGGGAGGTTTGTATTCTGTGTGCTAGTATTGATTTGTTTTTCTTGTATATGCTATCATGATCTCATATCGTTTCATCTAACTTTTTTTGTTCTTTTTCTTTGTTTGCACTCAACAGTTTTTCACAATGCTTTTTTTCCATGACATGAAACAGATTGGGATATTAGGATGTCAGAGAGTATACTCTTACAGGGACGCTTTGAGTGGATTCTATAGACGTTCCTTGACGCCCGGCTAATCAAAGTTTATGCTAAGGAACGCAATTTAACGGCAGCCCTTCACTGCCATTTGAAGAAACAAGCAATATGTTTTGAATTACAAAACAAGACAATTTAATTTCGAGAAATAATGAGGCTAATTTGAATTCAGTGAAAAAAATTAGTTTGCTCGAAATCTAAGGCGTCATATTGATTTAGTGACGTTGTATATTAATATAAGTGGACCAAACAAAATGCTTCTTTTAATGGCAGTTATGGGCTGCTGTTAAATTGTCTACTAAGCAAAGGTAAAGGTAAATGTGGAAACAAAGGCGCGTCTATAGAATCCACCCTTAGTCTCTACTTTGGCGTTTTGGTGTCATTTCGTAAGTTGTTTGCCTGTCATTGAAAATATTTTTCTGCTACATTTAAGTGATACAATTAAAGGAAAATAATAAAAATTAATACCCTCCTCTACATTTAGATTATGGCCTACTCTCCACCCCACCAAATCTACCTACTCTCCACCCGACCAAATCTACCTACTCTCCCCCTCCACCAAATCTACCTACTCTCCACCCGGCCAAATCTGCCTACTCTTCCCCTCCACCAATCTACCTACTCTCCACCCAATCAAATCTACCTACTCTCCCCTCCACCAAATCTATGCTTACTCTCCTTCCAATAAAATTCAATTACTCTTTTCTCAACCAAATGTAGCCTACCTACTCTCTGCCCCACACATATATCCCTCCTCGCCATACAAACTATTATCTTGTTATTTTTCTCTCATCAAATCTGCCAACAGTAAGTTTCCTCTTGACCAAATCTATCCACTTTCCTCTCTCCCATCTGTAAATGGGAGAGGGGAAGCACGTCGCACGTAATTATTATGTGACTCAACAACTGATGTCGCAGTTGCTGAGTTTAAATGCTTAAACTACATTTGGGGATAGGATATAATAATTATGCTACTTATAAAAAGCTTAAGATTGGAAACAACATATAATGGCGAAGCGTTGTGGCCGAGTGGTCTAAGTCGCGAACTTCGGATTGCGAGTGTGGCAGAGAGTCGGTTCGATTCCCGGCCGCGGCGAAAGATTTCGGGTCACTTTGTGCATCCTTGGCAAAGGTGCATAATTTCGTCAGCCCTGCAAATAATCATCCGAAAGGGTGGAGTGCAGTAGAAAAGTTGAAGTTGAAGTAATGTTCTTTCCACCCACCAATCAGATCCCAGGCGCTGCTCGTTTCATAGAGCACAAGCTTTATCTTGTCAGCGGGTGATCGCAGGTTGAGTTCGCTGTCATCGTAGCTCCACGACCCATAGCGCAGGCTACACACCTGGTCGCGAAATTACAATCTGCCGGTGGTGGTGGTGCGGCTGAATTTTAAGGACCATGTCTATGTTACTATACAAAAGACTATAACAGTCCGGTTCTGTGTAAGAAGGCAGCCACAGAATCGCTCCCTCTTCTGTAGTCGCCTTTTACGACTCGCCCTCGAAGCTCTGGTCTGCGGGTCTATTCTTTGTTCCCCGACTTGCTGGTTCTGCTGTTGTTGTTCTGGTTGTTTATAGACGCGCTCATAACATGGATGGTACGCGTCTCGTATGTGAATCTTGTCAACGTATTTGTTTGAGAGCGATGCCTAAGGCATTTCCACCCACCGCTCGCCGCTGGCAGCCGATTTGCGCTACCAACGACACTAGACCTGTTTATACTCCCGCTCTGGTTGGAGGACTTGGTAAAGCCCGGAAATTAAATTCTCTGTATATAGGTAGAGCGGGGATTGAACCCCGAACCTCTAGCACGGCAGTCCAGTGATGATACCACTAGATCACACAGGCTTGTCATAGAATTTGCTCGTGGTAGCTTCTTTGTCACATACATGTACATGCACAGAAATACAGCGAGGCGTTGATGTGGTGTAGTGGTTAAGGCGTCGGATTTCGAATCAAGAGGACCAGGGTTCGAGTCCCGTGCCGTTGACACCGGTAACTATTAAACCATGCGTTACAGGCCCTTCAGCAAAGCTGTTAGAGATACAAGTGTCGCTAGCTTCTAACCCCGTGCCAGATATTAATTTATTCGGTTGGCGTCAGGAAGGGCATCCAACCGTAAAAACGCAGCTGCAGAAGTCCTAATCAGGGCGAAAAACGTCTAAATCTGAGTGACCTCGCAAGATGCATCGTTTGCAACCAAGGAGAAAACTAGTTTTCAATATCTATGTACGACAAGCGTATATAACTGTTTATATTGTATACTGTAAAACATGAAATTTTGGTTGCAGGTTGTTTTCGATGTTTTGCCCCAAAAAAATTTCGATGCACTTAACTTTTGCGTTCTTAGGACTACCCATTATAAATAGCTTCAGCAGCTTTAATTTGCTGCATGTAATTTTTGCGAGTTTTACCAATTTGCGAAATTCGTGAAAATTACATGCGCGCAAAAATTTTATGTTTTACAGTATAGTATTGCAAGATTTATCTGAATTTTAACATCCAACTACTGTGTGGGACTATAGATGATCTTTCATATGACATTTTATTCAGTATGACTGTTAATTTTTTATATTCTTACTATACTATTCATGATAATCCTAAAAATAACCTAACCTGTTAAAAAATGTATTTAATTTAGTTTGCACCTTTGTATTATTTATATTGTTACTATTTGTTATACCGCTTGAAGGTCATTCACGTATTGTATACACAGAAATCTAAAGCCTAGAATGCGCATGCATTAGCTGCACAATTCTGCAAAAAGAAGAATCTTTTTACCAAAAACGGAAGTTGATTTGAATTATAGGTAATCGTTGTTAATTATTGTGATTGGATACGAAAGGGGGGGATATTCAAATCACGCAACTGAGTTTAAAATGAAAGCGAAGCCTTCTGAATAAAGCTTTTTATAGTCGTCACCATCCTTCATCATAAAAGTATCCTGGAAATTGCAAAAAAAAACTAAAAAATAATTTTTTGTTGGCTACTGAATTTTTTTTCGACATTTGATCTTCTTTTATTAAGATAAATTTTACCTATCATCCCCGTCTCCTACCCTTTCTACCCCTTATGCCCGGTTATAACGACATAAACAATCACCTACCCACCCTCAAGCGTTATTCAATAATAGCCTACGTGAATGGCCCCTTGTGCAGGGGCAAAAAAATTAAAATCAGTATTTACACATATATTAATAAAACCGATTAACGCGCAGAAATGTGGTGATATCGTAGAATGCACGATGACATGAAGGTTAGTTGGACTGAGAAACGGACCAACAAAAGTATTCGAGAAGAATTGGAGATACGTAGAGAATTGCAGAGTTTTATTGTAAAAAGGAAAACGGGTTTTCTTCGGGCACGCGCTCAGGACTATAGCAACGGAAGCAGCATGGCGAAAACGGCAGTACAGGGAAGCGAGGACGTGGGAGGCCGAGAATAAAATATGAGAATAACATCACAAAGTGGACGAGTCATCTGACGGAAGACATCATGCGAAAGGCATAAGACCGGAAGGGGTGGAGGAAGATCGCGGCGGAAAGTGCTGCGAGGGCGCTACATTGTCAACAATGACGGCCCGCGGAAAAAGTAGAAGAAGAAAAATAATACCGATACCTACGACGAATAGTTTCTATGTAAAGTACCTGTTCGTCAAAGGGATACCAGCGGATGTTGATCGGACAGTAGGTTGTCTCGATGCTGATAGGAATGTAGCGGATACTTCCATCGGAACGGATTTTAATGAAAGTTTTGTCCTCGTCTTTTTCCTCCTTGGCGCTGTTACAGATATGGCACGGGTATGTCATCATCATCATCATCATCATCATCATTTACGTTTACGTTCACTTCTCCGTGATAGCATCTGCCGGGACATCTAACCTTTACTGGTACACATAATGAGTATCAAAATCTTCCAGCGACATCGTGATAACTGATTCAAAAATTAATAGTTTTACTTCATATATTAATAAACATTGCAAGATTTGTACAGAAGATAAATTTCAACAAGAACAGAAATTTGATTTGGAAATATTCGTCGAATGATAGTGAAAAGTCATGGCGGATCACTCATGGCTCGGGATTTTACCCCTGCAAGCTGGGGAACAAAGAATTGACTTGCAGCTCATGGCTCCACGGGCGAGTTGTAAAAGGCGACTAAAGATGAGGGAGCTGTCTGTGCGCGGCACTCCACATGAATAGAAGGGAACTGTAATACCAGAATTTGTTACTACACACTCCCCAAACTTAAACTCTCCAAACCACCATCACTACCGTCCCGGGGCCAGCACTTTGAGAACCACTGGAGTCGGCTAAGTTGACTAATGTCTCTAAATATATAGTGATACATCTCAAGCATCACTGATTCGCAGACCACACACTACAAACAAAATCGCAAATCATCATCAAACGCCTTTATGTACCTTTATTGCACCTCTCACGGGGTCGCGTGCAGTGGCGGCTGCATGATTACTTTGGGGGAGTCCACAAAATCACTGCCCAAAATCAGAAAAAGAGTCAAGCAAGTCCGCGCACAACTTGTTTTAGCCAGCAGACTTTTTGCCTTAGAAGGAAGATTGCTGGGTAGGCCACATTATTGGCGTATCGGCTGGCTGTCTTTTTTACTATTTTTCCCTCTCGGGGAGAACTTACGAGCTGGGGGGGAGCCGACCGCCATTGCGTCATCACTTAGTTTGGAGAGCGGTACAGTGCTGAGTTTCCAATAAAAAATGCTAAAATTTTCCTAAGATTTTCTTAAGAGCTTCTTAAGACTAAAATTTTCCTAAGATATTTTGAGACACAGGCCCCTGGCATTATTTGTGATCGACGTAGACCCGCCACAGCGACTGGTCGTGTGTCTCAGCTGGCAGCGCACTGCGCAGGGATTACTTAGTATCGAGACGAATCATTTCGTCGAGACTACGAAGAAGACTGGGAGCAACAAAAACGGGATCCAGGGGGGGATGTATTCGCCCCTACCCCCACTAGCAAAATAATGTGTTTTTGTCGCTACAAAATTGTGGATAAAACAGTATCAGATGTAACAAGGAGCGGCATAAAGGTGCACGCATTGAACGTTCTCCAGTAATGTTTCAGATTATAAGCTACATGTAGAAGAAGCCTGGTCTGGCAAGATGGATTTAATCAACTATGGGGATTTGCGAGGAAAGACAGTTCCGTCAAGATCCCTCCCTCCCCGCTCGTGAGTTCCTTTCGGAGAGAAAAATAGAGTAAACTAATTATAACTAACCTCCCTTTTTGACGTCCAATCTGCCAATGTCTATGTTTTCACACAGGCTAGACGTTTTGACCCCTGATCCGGACTGCTGGAGCTGAGTTTTAACGGCCTGATGCCCTCCCTGACGCCAACCAAACAAATAATTATCTGGCACGGGGTTAGCAGTTAGCGACTCTTGTGTGTTTAACAGCCTTGCTGAAGGGCCTGTAACTCCTTGGTCTCGTAGCCAAACGTGTACAAAATGTATCGACCTCCCACCAACCAATCCTGGATCCGTCCTTGGAAATCAATGATGAAGGAATCAACATGGGGCCACGCGGCTCGCATCGGCAAAACTGAGGTGCGGGGAGGCGCAATTTGAACATGCAAACTAATTCTATTTATAGAACTATTAAATGAAGTTTAGTTTAGATCTCGGGTCAGGAAAAGGTTATGATCAGGTTTAGGTTAAAATCTGTGGCGGGACAGTCACAGCATAGCGTCCCATTATTCTAAGGGTGGTTCTATAGACGCACCTTTAAAGTGCCTGCACACCTTACGGTCAAAACGAAGGAAGTTTGGTCGTTAAGGACCATAGTCCGTGTAGAACTCGTCGAGCTGCCGACTGCTTGCGGTCGTTTGTCTCGGCGCGCAGACCTGACGTCATGATAGCTTAACGACGAATGCTGCACGCAGCATTCTTTTTCTTAAGGTCAAAGTGACCTTGACCGACAGCGCGCACAGCCGGCGGTCCCGTGTCTATACGGTCAAACAAACGCCACGGTAAACTTCCTTCGTTTTGATCGAAAGGGTGTGCGGGCAGGGCACCATTACGCCCGGCTAAGCAAAGTTCCTGCTAAGGAACGGAATTGAACGACAGCCCGTCTGTGCCATTAGAAAAAACGAGCAATATGCTTATAAATTACAAAACTAAACAAATTACTTTCGAGAAATAATGACGTTAATTTGAATTCAGTGTGGATAAAAATAATTTTGCTCGAAATCTTTGACGTCATCTTTATTCAATGACGTCGTGTATCAATTTAAATGGAACAAACAAAATGTTTCTTTGTATGGCAGTTATGCGCTGCTGTTAAATTGTCTGCTAAGCAAAGGTAAAGATAAAGGTGAAAAAAAAGAAGGGTCTATAGAATCGATCTTTAAACTTTTCGCTGTCATGCTATTTTTTCATCCGTTCATCCCTTACATAGCTCACAGCCGGAGAGGGATGGGGGGTGTCGAAAACAGACCTTTTCCGAAAATGACTGAGGGACAAACATGTACATAACACAAGGGCGCAATCACGAAGGGTTAGGGGGGGTCATGACCTCCTTAACTTTTGGCATGACCTCTCCATTTTTTACAGCGTTTTCTATGTAAAATATATTTATTTTCGTAGCTTAAGTAGTTGTATGACCTAAAGCCTCTGATGGTCTGACCCCGAGCTCCTCAACTTTAAGAGTGTGTTTGCAGCTATAAAAAACATCAAACGCAATATTATATATAGGATACCTGTTCATGAGATAAACGTCTGGTTTCCAAATCTTATCGTTGGGCAGACTGAGATGTTTGATTCCTCCAAACTCACTCTCGTTCCACGACAATGCAGCGTCCTTCCACAACTGCGACAATATGCAGCGGTATGAAACTCAGTCATTCAGCGAGGCGCTGTGGTGTAGTGGTTAAGGCGTTGGACTTACGGCTAGTTGCTCGGCCTCGATTTGAGTGTGATTTACGTGCGATTTAGTGACGTAGTCTAAATTAACAAAATTTTCTGTTGCACGACCTTGATATAATGTGCGAATAAGCAATCTTCGAATTAATTTTCCAATTAGCACATTTCTGCAAATTAAGTGCGAATTAACGGCCAAAACATCGAAAAATCAGTTACGTTTAGGATTCAAATTTTCACGATATTATTGAACATTTGCCACTATTGACATGTACTAACACGATTAGGGTCTTCCGGAACTCTAATATAGATCAGGATTCAGTAATAATTTAGCAAATTTGCTAAATCGCACTCAAACAAAGAAAATTGCCGAGCAACTCAAAAATTTAAAATTACAATTTAGCTCAAACTACAGTTCGAGAAATGTGCGATTTAGCACATCTTCAAATCGAGGTCGAGCAATCAGCAGTTATACTGGTATTCACCATTGAAAGTTAACCTCGCGTTGGCTCAATCGGCGGATTGAGTGACGTCACGCTAGACACAGGAGATGGACAACGGTCACTCTCAACTCGCCGATTGACCAACTCAAAGTTAACTCGCAATGGTGGGTACGGATATTAGAGTCCAGAGGACTAGGGTACAAGTCCCCGCACCGGCAACTATGAAATCATGCATTACAGCCTTCGGCAAGGCTGTTAAACACACAAGTGTCACTAGGCTATATTTTGTATACTGTAAATAATAGTACGTTAACTTTAGGCCATCTTACTGGTTTTTAGCACTCTTTAGTGCTAATGTTTTAATTTAGGAAAACCATTGACTGATTTTCTATTGCAAGTTTTATATTTCAACTTTATAAACATTCAATTTGATGTTTGATTAACTGCATTTAACGATTAACTGAGACAATAAGTTGTTAGTTTTAACTAACAGTACTGTTGTAAACTGTTTGTAGGCCTATTTTCAAGTGCTTTGACCGTGCAAAATTTTGAATCCTTTTCCAATAAATTAATGAATAAATTAATTTTTTTTTTAACGCTTGCACAATTGTTTTTAAAGTCACAATTTAAACACTAAATTGCCTAATGTAGAAATAAATTAGGTAAACAAATATTAACAGAGGATGCAAAATTCTAAACACAAGTATTTATATCAAAATAAAAACGAAGGAGAAAAAAGACAGTCCAAGAACTAAATTAGCCTAATGTTCGTCGGATATTAATGT
>JAQIWG010008065.1:0-11740 GCA_034695025.1 Chamaedrilus cognettii | reverse complement strand
CACGGGGGCCATGAGTCTAATTTGAACAAAGATGGAGGCTTAACTTTCCACATTTATCAGTTAGCAGCTACTCTATCGTACCGAACTACAGTCGCCCACAGCCTGTAACCAGCATTGACAATATTATTAGCTTTCACGATTGTGAAAGCTAATAATATTGTCAACACTCATGCGAACAAATCATATTTGCTGCCCCGCTTCCTTAGATTAATTTAATAATCGGCGCCCCTGTCAGAACCAAAGCATGAAAACCACAGCATCGCCACAGCATTGCCAGAACGGGCCCGGGGGGATGTGAGCAGGGGGTGGGGGGGGGGCGAAGGTCCGTGCGGCCGCGGGCACGCGAGCGCTCTGTACCGGAGACCGCAAGGCCCCTCGATCGTCCTTCACGGACGAGCGGCCATTTATCAAACACCGCTCGACCATGCATCGAGGCTGACACGAACAGCTGCTGCTGCAACCCGAGGCTCGACATGCACGGGCAGCGAATTGTTAAGGATTCGAAGAGTTAGCACTGAGACGCAGATAACTAGGCCTACCATGCATGATGGAGCTATCAGACATTTTCACTACAGAGTTATTCTAAAAAATAATATATAGGTTACAATGTATTAATTATTATATATTCGCTGTACACTGCACAGCGCATACATCATACATGCATGGCCTAGAAATAATTACAAGAGGCATGATTTTATTGTTATTATCAATTCAAAAATTTACCAGTCAAAGTATTGTCAAACGCTTCACTTTATTGGCGTCAAATGTGCAGAATTGCAGAAATGCATCGCAAAAATATGCGTCAAAGCTAAAAAGTTCGCAAACCAAATGAAGTTATTCGCGTCCGTGCAGCGCCCAAAGTTCACCGAGCAAAATACCGAGCGTGAAAATCACAAATTCATTCAACATTATAAATCGCTTTGAATGTAGCCTACAAAATTCATCGATCAAAAATGTGCGTCAAACAAGCTACACCGCAGCGAAGCGCTATGGTGTATGGTTAAGGCGTCGGACTTTGAGTCCTGAGCACCAGGGTTCAAGTCCCCTAGCCAGCAACTATAAAACCATGCGTCACAGGCCCTTCGGCAAGGCTGTTAAACACACAAGTGTCGCTAGCTGCTAACCCCGTACCGGATAATTATTTTTTTGGTTGGCATCAGGAAGGGCATCCGGCCGTAAAAACCCAGCTCCAGCCGTCCTGATCAGGGCGGGCAAAAACGTGTAAACCTGTGTGAAAACATGGACATTAACAGATTGAACGATAAAAAGAAGGTTAGTTAGTTTGTTAGTTAAACAAGAATTAACTTTCAAGGCACAATATTGTGTCGAATGTACTAAATTCACCGCATAATTCCCGCATTTTTAATTGCCGCACATTCCCGCATTTTTAATCGCCGCACAAATCCCGCATTTTATGTCAGCGTCAGCCGCAGGGAAACTGCCTCTCTGCCTTCGCGTCGGTTGCATGGTGGCAGCAGCTGAGAGCGCCACTGCAGGGGCCTACAGTGGATACTACCCGCACCGCCGCGCTTCGTTCATTAGCCGAGAACACGCGCACGTTCCATGTGATCGGCCCAGCGACAGTCGAGTATTACAGTAACTCTCGTCTTTCCGGACACGGCAGCAATTGCCCGCACGCGGTCCAGAGCCAATCTAGTCGGAAGGAAATTGAACCGAAGCGCTGCTTTTGCAGGGTTGGGCTTGCTCTAAAGGTCTTATGCTGGTATTCACCATTGCGAGTTAACCTCGAGTTGGTTCAAGCGGCGGATTGAGTGACGTCACGCTAGGCATAGGAGATTGACAACGGTCACTCTCAACTCGCCGATTGATCAACTCGAGGTTAACTCGCAATGCTGAATACCAATATTAGGAAGAGAAGGCAGATGTGCGAAAGTGAACAGAATTGTTTGAAAACGCCGTAGTTAAACATTGGATAAAGATCAAACTTCGTATCGGCTATTTTTTCGTTTTACTTTATCGTTTATATAACAGAAGGAAGTCCGAGAAAATTTGTACAAAACTTGGCAACAAATCATTGTGAACTTTTGAGATTAGTTTTACCCCACTCGGACAGCTATCTACATGTAGAATTTGTAGATTTGCCTTGGTCGAACAACAGGCATTCAATACGCGTCTACAGCGTGTAAGCCGCGTCACATCCACATCCACGCAGTTATCGCGACTCCACAGTTCCGCTGTGGCTACGTGAGCTTGGCCCGATAATACACGAGGACATTGTACGTGTATGCCTACAGCGACGATAACGTCCATAGAGACACCTGCTGCTCCGCAACCGCGCAGTCGGCTAGCTTCCATGTGGATTGTACGTGGGCACGAAAGCGTTATAAACCAAAACGAATATTGCCCACAATCATGCAGTATAGCTCTATTACAATAGATCTCGGTCTTTTGTTGCGCTGTATGCACACGAAATCACTAAACAGCATTAGGCTAGGCCGATTAATTCAACTTCAAATTCACTACTGCACTTCACCCTAATGGATGATTATTTGCAGGGCTGACGAAATCAAGCACCTTTGCCAAGGGTGCACGAAGTGACTCGAAATATTTTTGCCGCGGCCGGGGTTCGAACCGACTCTCTCTGCCGGGGTTCGAACCGACTCTCTCTGCCACACTCGCAATCCCATGTCCGCGACAACTCGGCCACAACGCTTCGCCACATTCGCCAAAAAGCGCTACTTTGAGCGCTTTTATAATTTCTGGGAGAGGTGATAAAAGAACATCAACATATTCTGGTGAATATCAACATATTCCGGTCATCGCTTTATCGCTAAATAATTTCGGGCATCATTTTAGGTGCTACGAGTGGGCTATATAATTATCTGACACATCTCACGCATGTGACGTATGCCGTCAATAGAAACTGAGCATTGCAGCAGTCACGCCAGTAGACAGCGTGACTTGGTCTACATGTATACATGTACGCATGCACGCGGCGCGCTGTGTGACGTCACTTCGTTGTAGCAGCGCAAAGTGCGCAGTGAATTGGTCGATCGTATTCTATTATAATAACTATCCTTCTGTATTAATAGTACTCACGTATATTGTAGTCTAGTAAGTGTGTTGTTGAACAGCCTACACAATTTAGTATTACAATAAGGTGGACGTTAGAAACTAAACTGATACAATAGAGACAACGTTACAACGCGCACATTTCATATTTCAAACACAACTGCCGGTTCCGTTTTGTGACTTTCACCGAGTAAGACATCAAAATCAGCTATCAGATCGTAAGATAACATACCTATGATGAAGCGTCTCGCGGTAGATTCGCGCGTAGCTCGGATGAAAAAGAAGGCGAAGAAGAGCTGTAGCGCCGCTTCAGCCGCTCTCATGACGTCAGCGCACACGGCTTGCGTCACACAGTCATGACGTCAGCACAAACTACTTACTTCACGCAATGATGAGGTAAGCGCAAGCGACGAGCTCTAAACAATCATGACGTCACACTCACGGCTTGTTGTAGATAATCCTTGGCTTCGGTTTACCAAGTAGCCTATAATGTACATTGTGGCTCTAGTGCAGAGCTCGGACATTCGGTTTTCGGGTTTACAACCCGTGCGATGTACATGTACGCATGCTTAATTCTTCAAAGCTGCAATGAGTTCATTATGTATGAGCTCAAACACTATGCAGTTCCCGCTGCGCCACTTCGACGTAGTGCATACGTTCGAATCTACATGCAAGCGCTTGCACTATAACAGGCTCCTGATTGTAGGCCTGACTGAGACATAACGCAGCCTGAACTACCTGTAGGTGGCGCCACTTCGGCCTACATGTACGTGTATGCAGGGCTAACTCATTAGACTACTGTACGTAGTTACCGTGTCCACGTGGGATAAAGAACTCCGGAGGGACTGTATAGCAATCACCTAACTCTTCACTCGGTATACATTATAGGTCATATTTCGCCGCGCCCTGGAAGCAATAATTACTACGACGGAGAACCACACCTTCTCGTCATAACAAAATTAACACGTTCCTCTACACGTGTAGTCATCGCCCTCTGCGCATCAATGCGCCACGGGTGCGCAGTGCGCGTACACCAAGTCTTACACTAGCGGTGACTGTATAGTAGCGGCGATCACTATTCAGTGTAGGCCTCTTGGAATGGAGTACGTGGTGACTCGCATTCAATGCGTGAACTGGTAGGGCCTACTAGGCGCACTCTTAGACCATGATAATTCAAGAACATTTAGTGAAATAGCAAAATGTTCAAAATAGCAAAAAAGTCGAGCCTCGCCGTGGAGGTACGTCTCACTGCTGTGTGATGTAGGCTGGTGACACCGGCGCAGCAAGTTATCACTTATTCATCACGGACTGTGTGTCCGTGTTGGGCGACTTATTGCAGTAGTGGTGCGAGGTGGAGGCACTTTCATCTCTGCATGCAATAGGTACGGTGTTTGTTTTAAAATCTTAACGTAGCTGAGCTAGCCCAATAAGTCACACCTAACTTTGGTCGAGCCTAATGAACCAAAACCCTAGCACCAACAGTATTAGTTTATTTCGTGGATTCAAACGCTGCGTATCGATATTTTGAACGCTGTCATCCAATGCAGATTTCGTCACTGAAACAGCAGCAAGCAACGATTAATGTGATGTAGTCAGGCAGCTTAGCTTCAAATTTGAGCTCCAGAATTGGGCGTCGTGCAGAGTTGGCTCAGGTTTATTGTATTTCTGTGAATTTAATTGTATTTTGTTTCCGATAATCTTGTCGCCTGCATAACTATTAATACAATTCCAAAATGTTGGTTTCACACATGTATTCGCTAAATCACACAGATCTGCATTCTTAGTTGAAGCTATAATGCAGGCTAATGACTAATGAGCAGAATCACGCGCCATCAACGCAGAAATAAATGCACGATTATTTTATAGTTTAATTAGAACAATATAATATTTTACAGAGCAGAAAGTAACGAGTCGAAATCAGGCACAATTTTCAAAAAGCAAATTGGAAATATTGAACAAAGGATACAAAAATAGTTCAAATAATCAACTCGGTCAATGCTGGATAGTTCTTTGGCCAGACACGGCGACAAGCATTTGTTAAAGCAAAATTCATAAATACAACTGGATATCAGATATCCCGTAATTATGTAATCAACTGTTCTTATTTGTTCAGCTGCTTGTTGAATGTCAGCTTAGCTCGTCATGTTGAGGCATAGCCTCTATTAATCATCATCTACAGCCTCGCTGGTCAAATAATGATGCACAGGTTTTATCCATTTCATTATCCACAACCGGCTATCGCAATACTTCTGATATCTGACATTCGCAATTAAAGTAAAATCGCATCGTTCGATCAGGCACATCTTCTTCATTCACGGAACATGCGCTTGTGACCGGTAGTGAGCAGCAGAGGGCAGACAGCAGGAGCTCTAGAGCTTCGACTGTTCCTTGAAGAGCATCCCTAGTCGATACGCGAGCATCACAGTTCCGGCGACCTTCATCCGGCCGCTCTGGAATGCCTGCCGACACAAAGTCTGGTATGTAATACAAAGGCTTTACACATGTAATATAACATCCTCCATAAGATAACAGAATACAGCGCTCCATAACAACATATACAGTATCCAGAGGTAGCAATAAATTGACAAAGCTACAAGAAGTCGCGGAGAAAAACGCCTAATTATTCAACAGCCCAATGACAAACCGATGAGTCATCAACGCAATTAAGAGGATTCAGAGGAGCGCATAGCCCAGCGTCGACCTTCATTCCGTCGAGCTTGCCGCTGGCGAGGTCGATGAGGTCATCGTCAGAGATGGTGACGGTGCAGTCGGCGGCCTTGAGGCCGCGGTCCTGTGACTTGCCTGCGTACACTGACCCTCCCCCTCCCTTCAGCAGATCCACCGCTGCACACACGCACACACACCGTAATAGTTAAGAGTTTTGAGTCTGTTTTAGCCTCCAGGGACGTCTCCGGGACCTATGGCTATACCTCGAAGTTACATTTTGGCTGTTATTTGTAAATGGTAACACAAAGGCAGCGTTATGGTTAAGCCCTTAGGAAATTACCTTAACTCTAAACCGTATGTCTTAACCTTTATGCAGTCCTCACCCTAACTTGCGAGCATTAACACTGCATGTGTGTTTCAGAAAAGCAGTGCACATTTCTCTACACGCAATTTCAAGCTCCACAATCAATCCTACATGTATATTGTTTCATTTAGCTTGTTTTTTAGCTTATAATTTATTAGTAAGGGAAGGGCTAGCACGCTAGTTTAAAAAGATTTTTTGTTTTTTGTAAATACATGAATAGTATATAATATATAAAATGAATAGTATAGCTTGCAATCTGTTTTGCCTGAGAACAATTTATTCCCGCTAGGTGCGATAATATCAATAACATATTGAATCATTATGAAAAAACACTAGATATATAATAAATCGATCTGAACATGAATCTCACACAAACACAAGAGAGCCAAAAAATAAATATCTGATAAACATGCTGCAGCAGCCGTTAGACAGACAGACAGACAGACAGACAGACAGACAGACAGACAGATAAAACAAAAATGAAAAGATAAAGATATAGCATGGCCCATTAGCCTGTCACTCACTGAATGGTGCCGCAGGCTCGCCGGGCTTGGGCACAATGTTGAAGAGATAGACGGCATTCACTGTGTCCGCCAAACGGGGGTTCGCCTTTACTCGCTCCGCTAGCTGCTTGAACAGCTCGGTGCTCTTCAGACCGGCGGGGGGCGCGGGGGCGGAGTCAGCGGGGGCGTCGCCGTACAGATCGACGTAGGCCCCAGTCAAACAAATCTTGCCGGTCTCGACAACCTGACATAATAACAGCGTGTTGATTCATATCCAGATGAATAGCAAAAAAGAGTTTGCAAAGCTGGCATCACACATGTTTCTGTCCGAGGTAGAAGTCTTCAATTAATCATTAATTTATTACTTATTTAATTTCATTTCATTTTAATTCATCAAGAACTGTCATTTATAGACAAGCATCAGTTGAGAGATGACTTAATGGATTTATGACAAATACAACAGTTTCAAGAAGATATGATCAACTGAAGAAGATCAACCACGATGAGCAGCAGACTTTAGAATAAGTTCTGCTTTATGCCGAACCGATCTGTCATCGATGAAACTAGTTCGGAGCGACACTCGGCCACGTACTTTGTGTATAACTATTAAGTGTAAGCCAAGTACTTGGTGTATAACTACTAAGTGTAAGCCAAGTACTTTGTGCATAACTATTAAGTGTAAGCCAAGTACTTGGTGTATAACAAACTAAGGGTAACCCCAAGTACTTTGTGTATAACTATTAAGTGTGAGCCAAGTAATTGGTGTATAACTACTAAGTGAAAGCCAAGTACTTGGTGTATAACTACTACGTGTCACCTTGCACTGAATGAAGACGCGCTGGCCGACCTTCCACATGTCCGTGCGCAGGGTCTGACCCGGCAGCACAGGGTTGGAGAACCGAACCTGAACCACAAACCACATCACAGCGACACTCTGAACATGTTGACACTAAAGAACCAAACCTGAACCACAAACCACATCACTATGACACTCAGGGCAAGCAAAGTAGCAGTCAAAGTGGTAACAAGGATAAAAATAATATTTTGAAATATTGTTAACAAGTAACGAAGTAGCGAAGGAATACACTTGAGTCCATACATTGAGGGCTACTGATGCCACACTTAAAAAAGCATTATTTATGTCAAAAATGATTAATTTTATAATCAGGCCTCAAAATCAAATTTGAGTCCTTGTCCTAACAGCAGTTTAAGTTCGTCCTAACAGCGGCATGGAATGCGAATTAGAATTTGACCTCCTCCGTTCCTATCTATACAGCCCTGCTGCAAATTATCAATACTTGTCAACCAATAAGCAAAAGTTTAAAAAAAAAAAAATCAAGACAATATTGCATTAAAACCTAGCTTATCTAACAACCTTCAGGTTTAACAACCTTCAGGTTAAAATTTATAGGCTAACCGGAAGTAAATTTCTTTTAGCACCACACCATATAATCGCAGCCCTCATCGCTCGACTTACTAGAATGACCTTAAACTTACCTTAATGGCCTTGAACTTGCTGACGTCATTGTCGCAGTACTGCTTGAGGACGTGGCGCGCCGCGTAGCCAAACGAACACAGGCCATGCAGGATGGGCTGCGCAAAACCTGCGCCACATCATCGACGTGTCATACCTTGTGATAATACATGAATACACGTTAATAACACATAAATACTTGTTAATAATACATAAATACTTGTTAGCAATGCATAAATACGTGTTAATAGTACATAAATGTTTGTTAATAATGCATAAATACGTGCTAACAATGCATAAATACGTGTTAACAATACATAAATACGTGCTAACAATGCATAAATACGTGTTAACAATACATAGATATGTGTTAACAATACATAAATACCTGTTAACAATACATAAATATGTGCTTAACAAGAGTATCAATCTGAAACATTGCTAATTACAGTAATAAGAAGTAATAGGAATTCACTTGACATTAGCAAATGTGGATGTTTTATAAATACCTTGGTACCATAAAAATAACTTTAAACTAGATATTTACAATTCACAGACCTCCCAGAGCGGCAAAGTCCGGGTCAATGTGAAGGGGATTTTTGTCTCCGTTGAGTCTGTACAGCGCAGCCTGTAAAACAAAATAAACATCCTGGTATTATTAGCGAAATCATTGTAATAATGTTGACAACACTCGCGCCCAAATTAAAATCTCACCATCGAAATGGAAAATTGCGTTCAACAATTCTAACAGAGCAAAACTTTCTGCATAGTAAGCTGCAATAATACTTTGAATACGCCACACACACTCGCGTTGTGCGGCCGCATTCCCCGTTCACACAGCGGTAGGCCATTTGCAGCCATGGACACCCGCCCTCCACTTTATCCTATCCGTCGCATCTTCACGATCCTATCCGTTGCATCGCCATGTCTCAATTTTCTTCCTCAAGATCATTGAATCAACCAATGCAAATCGCTTGTTCAATGAAAAAAACGCAAAAGCATATACAACATACACACGCATCACGAGTATGAATTTAATTGAACCACATTGTTGAATCGCAGTCACATTATGCACGCAGGTATTTTACAACTACTTTAAACTTTCAAATATTCATAAACCAAGCGACTCTAAAACAACAAGAAAGAAGATCCTGGCCCCACCTGATCCACGGAGGTAACCTCCTCAATGGAGGCGTCGGGCTGCCTGGCCGGGGGTTCCCCCAGGGGAATAAGCTTGTCCGACGCCCTCTTGCCCCCGAACCCTCCCGCCTTCTGCACGAATATGACGGACTGTGCCAGCGCTACCTTCGACCCCTTCGCGTCAAACAACTCGACTGCAGCGAACATACGAGCAACAAAAATAGCGTTACCAGGGAATGAAATGTTCAATGAGTGGCATCACAAACGGCACGACAAAAGTATAAAATCTTTCACAACTAAATTCCATAATAACAATTAAACAGATAATAAATTTATGCAAATTTATGCACAATAAACACAGAGCCAATAAGACTTGGTCTCCACTGAAACCAAATAAAATGAATAAATTCTTACCCGCAGACACAAAAACTATAATTTCGATTTCACAGCATCTCCAAAACACAATGCAAATTCAATATTTAAAAGGCAATACCTTAAAAGTTCGTAAAATTAAGTTTTAAAGGACAAGCTGAACACAATTATTTACTGGAAAAATTCAAACGCATTTTTGCAAAGAAATTTCCCACAGTTGTTAAAATCATGTGGGTACCGTTTGAAATGATGATGGCTCCGGTCCCCTTGTCGAGGACGTCGGCGACATGGCCGCGCGCCGTGAGGGTCGTGTTGGAGGGGAGGGGCTTGAGCAGCTCGAGGTACTGCTCGCCGTGCAGGATCTAGCGACAGAACCGTGACAACCAATCAAAGTAAGCAGGCTTTAGCAATCGAACCATGGCAGCCAATCAGAGTAGGCAGGATCTAGCGACAGAAAGATGACAGCCAATAAAAAGCATGCAGAATCTAGCGACAGAATCACACCAACCAATCACAGTACGCAAGATCTAACGGCAGTACAAGCAGAGGTACAAGGACACGCAGTGTCGCACACCATGGCGGGGTTGACTTTGAAGCCCTTGAAGTCCCCGTTGATGATCGCATTCCCCACGCCGTTCATCGCCGGGATGACAGCGTACGTGGGCAGCACGCTGAAGTCTGGGTTCGACTCAGAGAGAAACTTGAGGTAGTCAGGCTGCTTGGTGCTCACACCCACTGTGCAGCAAGGCAGCAGCAGCGCAGCGAACTTACTTCCATGCAGGTAACACAGGCTGCTTCATGCTCACACCACTGCGCAGCACAGCAGCAGCAGCTGTAAGCTTGTTTACGTGCTCAAGGCACAATCAACTGATCAAACACTAGTTCTCAGTGGAAAAACAAGTTCTCATCTACATTGGACGATTACAAGAGCACAGAGAGGCATATATCGTGGGCTGACTGCAACAACGCACTATCAGAGAAAAACCTCAAACGGAGATATTCGCGTTTTAAGTCTTTTGGTTGCGTTTTTTCTGTTCTTTCCTCGATAACTCTGCATGTAGGAATCGCAGCAAAATAGAACTTGCATCAACATGTTCAAAATTATTCAGTTTTCCAAAATAGTACATTGTGCATCTCTAGAAACAAGTCATTCTACCTAAATATCGTTTCAAACGGGACGATGCATTGCAGATGGTGCCTTGTCGCACACACATTTTAGATGGTGCTTTGTTGTGCTAAGCAATTTAACGGGACCGTCAAGCATTTAATTGAGGCAGTGCTTTGTTGTTCTGAAAAAATGCATTACCCTTGTTGCACAATCTGAGCGCAATCAGTTTTGATGAATAAAGCTGTCCATGAAGTTTTTAGACAATTATTAATAATGAGAAATTCTGTAGCAATATTGATGCATAAACTAAAAAAGCGTTTATGTCAATAATTTTAAAATAACTTGTTGTTAAACTATAGCCGACAGTACTCAATTTCATAACAATTGTACAATATTCAATATCATTACAATCCTATTTTTACAGCACCAAACTCCATTGCATCAGTTCCAGCGTCCCTTAAAAATTGAACGAAAAGGAATGTCTATGATAATTAAGTTAACACATTAATGCAACTGGTACCTCATCGATCTTAACTGAAACTGTCATTAATTACTTTGCCAAAGCCGCATTAATTAAAGCTACAATTAAAGCACCAACGTCTATTATAATAATGAGATGATGCTTCTTTGTATCTTTAGTAATTAGCTCTTCAGCAAGTTTACAAGACACCATCGTAAATGGTGCATTGTTGCTGTCAACAAAACCTCGTTCGCTGATGCAGACATGCTTTTATTTTCGTACTTTTCGACCTTTTGGGCTATTCTTTCACGAGATAGTGCGTTGTAGCTCGATAGATCTCATTCTGAAAAAAATTCTGCTATATAGAAGTACATACCTCCAAAAAAAATTGATATGGTGCGTTGTTGCATTTTGTTGCAGTCAGCCCACGATATATTCATTGAAACAGTCAATACAGGTGCAACAAGCAACTTCGGTGAGAAAAAATGTCGATTTGTTCACAGAATAGTATGTAGATGATGATGGTATGTAGAGGCAATAGCATGTAGATGATGATGGTATGTAGAGGCAATAGCATGTAGATGATGATGGTATGTAGAGGCAATAGTATGTAGATGAT
>JAQIWG010008064.1:0-11743 GCA_034695025.1 Chamaedrilus cognettii | reverse complement strand
TTCATAACTTTGGAACGCATTCATGTTTTCGTTTGAAATTTGGGGACCTTGTGTCAAATTATCTCAGCTACAATCCCCGAAAATGTAAAGGAAATATATTTACTTTTGGCCGAGTTATCGCGAATCTGCTAGTTTTTTTTTTTACGCACCCTGTATGTAGTAGCGAAGAGTATAAATAACATCCGGTTCTGTGTAAGAGGGCCGCCACAAAACCGCTCCCTCTTCTTTAGTCACCTGTGACGACTTGCCCTGGGAGCTCTGAGCTGAAAGTCTGCTCTTTACTCCCCGACTTTCTGGGTTTATTAAACGTTAAAAAATAGTAGGCTATGATCATAGGGAGGAGGTAACAATACTGCACTCAAACAAATTTAAGCAGCATCTTCCACCCTTCCCGCTGAAGCGCCCTAAAGTGAGCATCATAATAAGTTACTTTTGAGATGGAATTCGCTTCTTCAAATGCGGCCTCCAAGTTTCAAGTCACTCCAGCACCTTCAATGCTCGCATCATCCGAGGTATAATCGTTGCATTCGTAGGTTTTTCTCGCGTTTTCCGCAAAGATACTCGTCTGGCCCCTCTGCATTTTTCTTCTTTTTTCCCTTAGGCCAACTTTTCAGATATTAGATTTTTCAAAGATAAAGTACAAGCAACCTCTATTCCAAAAGGAGCTGATAGATAAGCCAGAGGGATCGGGTCGGCGTGAAGGCGTGCAGGGCCCCCCCCCGCCGGGGCCGGAGCCTGACCCTGCGGGGTTCAATTTTTTTTTAGGGGGGTGGACATTTTTTTAAATTAGCATTTTCGCGTAAATGCATGTAGGCAAAGCTGCATAGACTAAGCGGTGGCGGTTCTAGGGGGGACAAGGGGGCTGATAGGTTTCAAGCCCCCCAGTTTCATCGAGGCCAAGTTCACCGAAGCCTTAAATTGACGGTACAAGGTAAGAGTTTGGAGGGGTCAGCTAGGCCCTTCCTGTTTAAATTTTCAAGCCCCCATCAGTTATATTGTTGATAAGTCCTTTCAAGCCTCACTTCCCTTGGTTGCTGAAGTCTATGAAAACCTTGCCGTTTTGTTGAGAAATTGACAAGGACTGTTAAGTGTCGTAGGTGCCTATGAGAAGCAAAAAGTTTCCGCCATCAACCCAATTAAGTCAGCTTAAGCACCCCGGTTGTGAAAGGGGATGAGAGTTGAAAGCTGAGGTCTGGGGATGAGAATTTAGAGTTGAGGATGAGAGTTGAGGATGTAGGATGGAGGATGGAGGATTAGAGTTGAGGATTTAGGATGATGGATATGGATGAGAGTTGAGGATGAGGATAAGAATGAGCAGGGCTTATTTTGGGCGGCGTAGTACGCCTAAAGCAGGGTTTTTTTTAAAAGTCATTACGATTATTTAGTAACGGGTAGGTGTAGTGGTTCGCAGAGTTGTCCATGGGTCAATTTTTCATTATCCGATCCGACCCGCCATGAATTTGACCCCACCCACTCTGACCCACGTCACTATGCTGAAATATTGACTCGACTCTACCCACCTGAATAGGTTGAGCTGATCCAACTTTCGACCCGTATTTTTGTCGCCAGAATTGTTTTTTTGTTAAGTTTTTACGGATAACTTTTCAAAATGTTGGTTATTCACTAATTGTCTTATGAACTGGACAGCGGATGAGGGGTGGTTTGGGTAGGTTGTCGGCGACTATCATGATAGTCGCCGGCCTCTATGTGTTACGTTGAATGGAATCTATTGCTGTCCTGGGGAACTTTGGGACTCGCAGAATGGCCTCGCCCGGCCGCAGGAGAAGTATGGCTTGAAGAAGAAGAGTATTAAAATGAAGATGAGATGTGTTGGATTGAAGATATATATTTTGACGATCAAGGAGTCTGTTTCTTGGCTATCTTTATTTTACTTTAATGAACTTTCTTTTATGAAACACAACTCAATAGGTTAAGTCATATATTTATAATTTAGAATTTTTCAGCTTGGTTTCTCATGAAGTCCGCTCTCCGCTTCTCGGGGAGTTTTTCGTTCTAGATGTTAGACCCCGCTTCTCGTGGAGTGTCCGTCCGGATCAAATGCTGCATCCCCTTATATAGGCTAGGCCAACAGCGTTAGATGTATGTAGGCCGCTACTGCCGACCGTGGCAGTGCTACGATTGGCAGTGACAAGTGGCAGTGCTACGATTGTCATTTTTATTATGTAACTAGTGCGAACCTATTTCTTTATAAAATACAGCTCCATTACACTTATGTGAATGAAATTTATCTTGGGTTAGTGAATTATGCAATTCATTTATGCAATACCATAGACTAGTTAAATAATAGTCCATTCTTAACATCCGTGTGACATAACTTCACATAAGCGATAAACACATCATATTAAATGACCCGACATGATCCAATGAAATATCGATCAAACCCGACCCAGAACAGCCACGAAAAACTGTGACCCGACCCAAACTACGCTGATCAGACCCGAACCGACCCGCGGGTCGACCCGACCCATGGTCAACTCTGGCGCTACGCGCAAAAATGAATGATGTAGGCGGAAACGCGAATTCGGTATAATTAGGCCTAAGTTGACGAGTCACTATAGTTTTGTTGGTTTAAAAAGAGACAATGACTGTTAAGAACGGCTTCGAAAATTTCTGTCAGCATCCCCCCCCTCTCCCCTCCCCCCCAATTGGTGTCGCCGACCAATTGTCGTCGGCGGCGGCTACGGCGCGCCGACGTACGAATATCGGCGGCGGTGGAAGCAAATTACCGGCGGCGGCGGCCCGTCCGGCGCAGGAGTCGAACTACGGTGCTTCCGTACACCGGATGCACGGTGCGACACACATCGCATTGCATCACATCGCTCGCTGTATTCTCAATGCCGCGATCACTTGTAGTGAAAGTGAGAACATTAAGCCTAATCGCGATATAACTTTACGTTCATACGTACAATACCCCCGACTCTCCTCTGGTAGCAAGTCGCTCTGCATATGCGGTTATTCTGGTCCCATGACCCCGCGCAAACGCGCCTCAGAAACCGCGCAGACAATCAATTCAAGGCAATCAACTCAAGACAATCAACTCAATTGACATTACAGTATTATTGAATTCTAAATGCAAAGAAAACTCAGCGTTATAGGACGACGTCACAAATTACATGTAGGCCTATATCGAGGCTAGTTCTGGGAAAAATCAAGGCAAATAGATTGTTTCAAAAATCTAGGCTATAGAGTAATGAAAATAGAGCATTCATCGGGCTAAATGAAAAAGCTCAGTTCACTGAAGGAGATGAGCCAGCACCCGAGGCATGCACTCCAGGCCGCCCATATTCGCATCTTCGCCTCAGGAACGACGTATCACCACGTATACCCATAGCAACCCCTCAAAAATCCAGCCCCCTCCCCATCTGCCCTACACGACGCATTATCAAAAAGTCTACCTACATAGGCGGCTGCTTAAAGGCCTTCCCTCATGGAACCTGCCTTATAGATCCATTCTTATGGACTCTTCATAAACAGAAAAACTTGTAACTCTGCTCCCATCTTAAAGATGAGTGCGCTACATCCTTTACTACCGTTCTTTGCTACCCATCCTTTACGCAATCTGATACAAACCTGAAAACTTCCCTCCGAACTATCCGACAGACAATATTTCAATCAAGCAACCAATACACGAACCGCATAGATACAGACCATAACCTACTCTCAGAAGAAATAGAGGAACAACGTATCAAATCCATACACACCGCCGCAGTTCAAAAAAACCTGGCAAACAGGCAACCCAACAAATTGATTGAACCAGCAAGCACCAACAACAAGCAAAACTGAAGAAAATTTGCCCCGAAAAATAGGACTGACACCGGCACAAGTACGAACTGGAAAATCATCCCTTCTTCGCGGTAAACACAAAATAGATTAGGATGATCAGGATAGACGGCAAAGGGATAGTAGTATTGCATAAACTACCCATCTTCACTCTGTCCTCTATGCAAAATACACGAGCATGACACCACCCATCTTTTCAACTGCATCAAAATCACAACACAACTCACCCCACTGGATTTGTGGAATGACCATGAAGGCGGCGGCGCTGCTGGAAACATGGGAGAGGCGGCTGGTCGTTCCCTGAGGCACGGGGGGCGTGGGACTCCGGGCCCGACGTCGCGGATCTGAAGGCGGGTCGGCAACAACAACAACAAGGGCGCCGCATAAGGGCGATGGAATAGCGCCAAAGCCATATGCGATCACTCGTGACCCTATGAACGCCATGCATAGAACCTTCTCTCCACTCCCCACCCAGCCAAAAAAAAACCCTTCTGACTCCACGCGACGCGAGTTCTTAGGCGTAGGCCTTAGGTCAATGAACTAAAAAATTTCCTGACCTACGGTAATGACGTAGGCCCTATACTGAGACTGCTTGTCGTTATGGCTAAGATTAGACTACATGGACGTGGCGTTGACCCCCCACGTTGGATGAAGCAGGCTTCGTGCCTGGAGTTCAGGAATGCATGCAGCCAACCCTAGCCTACAAGACCTAACGGGGCCCTAACCTAATTTGAAAACGAAATAAATTTTCTCGCGCGATGATTGACAGTTGCACAACCAATCAAGAAACCATTCGAACGTTGACGTGCACAGGGCTAACGCCGCCGCTAGCCGCTTCTGTTAGAGTAGTTTTTGAGCCATGCAGCGATGAATATTGCCGTAAACATGCACCACGCCCACAAAAGGCTTTGAAAAATAAGCCACGACCAAAGAACTGTTAGCTCTCTTTGCGTCAGTTATGTTATAATGTTATGATAGTTTAAGCAAAATCGCCAGTAAGGCAGTAGGCTACATGTACATGCCGGGTGGTTTTGAGAGTGAAAGGACCGGGTGTGGTAATTAACAATTAATGATCACACTGCAGTCCGGTTCTATGTCAGAAAGCCATCACTGAACCGCTCTCCATTCTTTAGTCACCGTTTACGACTCGCGCAGTGAGCTCTGAGCTGCAAGCCTCCAATTCTTGTGTCTCGGATTAAAGGGGGCACAAATATAGGCCTACATGGCATAGGCTGTACTAAAATTTAGCAACTATCCCGAGAAAATCGCAAGTAAACACATTAACTATACTTTCACAGTCACAGCAAAGAAGAAGCCTAGGTGCCAAATAGCCGTATTCTCCGATTTTTCACAGAGAGTTCTGGGTATTATGGGGCCCTCTGCCCCGAAACGGGTGAGTGTATAGTGGCAAGTTTTGTGGCACGGCCATGCTTGTTGATAGTGTGTTGAGTTGCGTGCGGCTGACGGTTGTTATGCTGTGTCGTACGTCTGTTGCATGTGGGTGTGGAGATTCCGGGCATACAGCATATGTCCCGGAATGAAACGGAAAGAAAGCTAGTGAAAGAAAAAGAAAGCTACTGAAACGAAAAGAAAGCTAATGAAACGGAAAGAAAGCAGTATAAACCTAGGCTATAGTAAGAAATAAAACTACTCATTAAATTTTGGACTATTTAGCAAACAATGCAGTTTTTATAACTTTATTTTAACAAACAGTCAAATTGTGACCAAATTGCTCAGATATAGTTGAGCGCGCTAAGAAATCTCAGCGCACGCCAACGATAGCCTATTCTTGAAATGCCAAATCTGACTCTATGTAAAAACCTTACATGTACAAATGTGTCATGCAAATTCAGAGGTGAATTCATATAGTATCGGCTATATTCGCTTAATTATTGGCAACTGAGCAAACACATTTTCTGTTCTTTCCTCATTTAAGCAAACTGAAAGTAAGCAGCGCTAACGGCCCGAGTAGAAAACTGCCCACGCCTTGTCGCTAATTCGATCTGCGACAAATTGTTAGCGAGATCAATTTAAACCGATGCAGTTTTTGCTTACAGCAGTATCGCTCGTCACCTTTAACACTTAAGCTACTGTAGTCAGTATAGTAACATGACGCTTTTAACCCGTATAGTACGCTCTATTAACACGTGATACATGTAAGCCGGTTGCATAAATATTTGGGCTATCGGTTACATAAAAGACAATACAGACAAAACATAATTCGCCGGGTACCGGTAGTCCACAGGGCCTAACATTGCATCTTTACTGAGAAATATAGCCTAGTAATAGACGAGCAGGCTAAACAGTCAAGTGTCAATGCAATGCATTTATTATGCGTGAACAGTGCCCTACAGTTGGTTCAGGCATAATTCACGCAGGCAATATGTAGGCTACAGTTCTAAGAATAGCCACGCAAGAGCTGCAGCATTTTTGGCAGCAACGCGACGCAGATTTTCGTGGTCACGTAACGCAGCTTTTTCTAGCCACGCAGCAAATAGTAACTCTTGTAAAGACTAGCAGCCCACGTCAAGCTTGCGTGTTCGTGACAGCTTGCGGCGAGCGTTTGTCGCTATGCCGCAGTCGATAAGACTTCTGTGCTCCCACTAATCGAACACACGCATTGGTCATTTACTTCTCTATTCGGCACCGACTTGCAGTCAGTCGTCCACGCAAGCTTGATTCGATCAGTGCGATGTACAGCGCTATAATATTGAGCCTAGGCCACAGGGTGCAGTCTGCGTTCGTACATGCTTAGCCCTAGTGCTGCGCGGCTTACCCTACGACGTGTAGAATGCATGACATTGTAGAAATGTCAGCATACGGCTATCACAAGCACACAGGTGTAGTTTACACTTTACAGTGATAGGTTATCGATGAACGTACGTGCGATGCAATGATTGGCTGTGTATGCTGTAGGACTACTTTTTTATTTCAAGGGCCATATAAAGGCCCTTGAAGGAGAAAACAGGCCTACAGTAGGCCTATCGACATATATATCACTTATTCAATTAAGCCTGTAGCCCACCGGAAGCTCATATCCTCGATGGCGGGGTTTTCACCAGGGCTTCACGCACCGGAAGGTTTTAGGGGTGGGACCAAACCATCTCAAATTTTGACTCCCTGCTTTAAAAAAATAGACGATTATAATCGTCCCTGTAAGATTAATTTATTTTCGACCCCTCACTTTCACAAAACGTAATTATTGGGGGGGGGGGGGGAGAGTCGAACTTGCGTGCTAGCATGCATGTACATCGCCTTTAATAAACCAAGCCTCGATCATTGATCAAAACATGCTAAAACACTGCATACATTTCCGTTTCAAGATAACGCTACCGATTGAGGATTGCACCCCAATTGGAAGCCGATCTCTCAAACCCCCCCGCCGCCCCCGAAACCCAGTAACCCCTCCGTTTGTTGCGAAGTCGACCGCCCCCTATCCCCATGCACTAGGGAGTCCGACGTACCTCACGGCCTCAATTTTCGTTCGACCCGCCCACTGCTAATTTGCTGCGTCTAGCACTGGTTTTGAGTTGTCGATGATGAGGATCGACTGTATCGTCACTGCGCAAGCAGGAAGCAGAGAGTTAGGCTTACATATACATGACAATAATGGGTCATTTCAAGTCCACGGTGTTACGATTGAGTTAGAGTTGAGTTAACGATCAACAAGTTGGATTCACATGCATATTTACATTCGGAATAACATTTAATATATATTTAATAAATGTTATATATGTTATATATAACATTTAATACATAGTGTCAAAACAGACAGACAACAGCAAAAATGTTGAATATGACTGTGAATCTAACTTGTCGCTTGTTAATTCAACTCTAACTCAATCGTAACACCGCGGACCTGAAATGACTCATTGTATGCATATTAATGACATATTCTTTGGCCTATACGCTTGAGCAGCCCGTTTCAAGACAATTTTCAACGGCCGATGGGGGGTAGGGCATGCAGTTTTGAAGAAGAATGATTCCACGACAGTTATGTCTCTAATTCACAGCTCAGAGACTTTCTCACTCCCGTACAAAACTCATGACCGAGGGAGGAGGCCAGGAAGGATGCTGTGAAATACTTCTTATTTTAATAACACTACCTTGACTCGACCAAAACAACTAAACTTGCTCAAGGCAGAGAGGGGCGTGGGGTTAAATGCATTATTGCATTATTTCTATGCTAGCAGGAGGGGCTAACAACTGTATAATTGCTGTCTAATTTTCGAGGGACCCGGGGGCTGAGGATTACTGCAGGGGGTCATTGCCGCCCCCCGCTGCCCCTTTTTGCACTACAGGCCTGCCCACGCTGCATCGTCAAACTTATAGTTAGCTATTCTTTCTAACCATTGGAGTGGGCGCCCGCACATTGATGCAAAAGGGTGCACTTGCACCCCTCTGGAAAAGTAGTTTGCACCCCTCTGCGCACCCCTACTTGAGTAGACAATGCTCATTAGTTAACAACACTGCTCGCATGTTGAACTTTGATTTTATTGTGTGCGGAGTTGAGATAAAGCTTTGAAATTATTCAAGAAGTATATTAT
The DNA here is from genome assembly GCA_034695025.1 of Chamaedrilus cognettii. Taxonomy (NCBI): domain Eukaryota; kingdom Metazoa; phylum Annelida; class Clitellata; order Enchytraeida; family Enchytraeidae; genus Chamaedrilus; species Chamaedrilus cognettii. The sequence goes on along the minus strand of JAQIWG010008064.1, from coordinate 3,395 downwards.
TAGACCCTAATGTTATATCAAAATCTTAGAGCTTAGTCGTATAGGCCAACGCTTTCGTATTATGTAGTCGATTCATTTGCTCGATGCTGCTGTATGTTTAGCTGCTTTAATATAAGTTACAATGTATGCGATACACTTTGAAAAATGAGTCAAATGGCCCATTCTTTCAAAATTCCTTAAAATGTAATAAAGGGCGTTTAAAGAAATTTTCAGAAAATTCTCCTTTTCGGCAAAAGATTCATTTTAAGTTCCATACTTTAAGACAGGGATGCAGGCCTATCTACGCCTCCAAAGTTTTTGATATGGCACCCTCCAAAATAAGAGTTGAGACAACCCCCCCCCCCCCGCTACAGGCCTACATCCCCAGTGTGGGTAGGGTGATGTGGGGAGTAGGCTTTTTGAAGGCCTATTCATGCACACTGCACAGTCAACAACCAAATCAACCATGGCCTCACAAATGGCAAATGACTGGCTATAAGAATTTTTAAAATTGACAATGACTAGCTGCTAAAGAATGTCTTCAAAATAGACAACGACTTCTAACAATGGATTCGAGAATATCAGTCTGCATCACCCACCGGATCGAGAATTCTTACACTGCTACCTGACCTGTACCCGTAGCTGTACCGCAGCTACCGCTACAAGTTTGGAGTTCTGACCTGTAGCGCGAGCGCCGTTAATAATTTGTTGTTGTCACTTAGATATCACTTACAGACGACTGATAGTTTTGCGCTCATCAACTCCTGACTGAGGACAGAGTTAGCACTGAATCGAGTCACCAATATACGGCATCGCTTCACCTCCGCTCGCAATGCCCCCGTCGTCCGCGTCGACGCCTCAGCAACATGGGGGCTGGCAGCGCGTCCTTTTGATTGCCAGCGTGGCCACCCTGCTAGTCGGCTCGCTCTTCTACGTGATCGGCTTCTCGAGCGCCGGCTGGGAGTCGATGAACGGGTGGATGAGAATAGGTGACGGCTCAGAAGTCAATGCGGCCAAAGGATGGATCGGCCTGTGGTCGACCTGCGTGTGTATGAACAAAAAATACGAATACACGCAAAATGGTGAGTCGGCTGCATGTATCAGCGACAGTAAAGCACTTAAGTTTCGCATGACTCCTATTGAAATTTTGTGATATTTAGCCCAAGACTAAATTAAAATAATTCAAGGCCACTAACCGAATTCAATGAGGTTATTAATCGGTTGGAGCGTTACGAGGCGGAAAAATTAAAAATCGATCAATTTCTTTAGATTAAATGCTTCTGCAGACTTAGATTATAAGACTAAGATTCAACGACTTAGATTTTACTAATATTCCCTTTATGAATAATGATTTCTACCGAGAGGGCGTAGGAATTAATTAGAAATTTGCACATTCTTAACAAGTAGAAGATCAAGCTTGCAAAGCGCATGCCTAATTTCGTTTATTTTTTGGGCATTTGAATGCCAAATAGCTTGAGAATCTAGTCATCTGTCTAACAAGCATAACGTAGTTTTATTGCGGTGTACTCGCATATAGAAATTGACATAAGACTAGAAACTGCAAGCTACTGTAATTAAATTCAATACATAAGAGTACGGTACCGTTTGCTGTGACAGTATTCAGAATTGATTACATTGTTTGCTTGTTTAAGTGTAATTTTTGCTGTTAGCCTGTTTGTTTTGGGGGTTTTGAACGCGACGAGCGGCAGCCGAACATGGTTGCTGAGAAACTGCAGAGGTCTAATATTATAGGCCTAACAGCAGGCTTCGTGGAAAGCAGATTGAGCTTTCTCTGCGCCTAATACTTTACTATCGCCAGAATCTAAACGTTGACCCAGGCCTATATCGTATATGGATACGATGCAAAAAGCCATGATATCAAACTGCAAATAACGAGCTAATACGCAATGACCTATAACCTATAGACTAGGCTATGAAGATTGTTTTTTAGGCCTATGTATTTCGAAAAAAATCAAGTTCATTTTGTTAGCAGCACAAATGTTGTTTATCCCCCATAAAAATTAATTCGCTTATATGGTATATATTTATAGATTACATGTATATATTATGAATTCCTTTTGTCTCGAACCTCTGTCGGAAGGAATCGTTGCGTTTGATATAAAAAAGTCAGATTAATCTGCGTTCGCAAAAATTTCATCTTTTGATAAGGCAATAATAAGTTACTGTCAATACTACTGTGGAAATTACCTTTTGTAACCAAATTGATCTAAAACGTTAACAATGTGCATCAATTTTAATAAACTAAAGAATAAATCATGGCTTGGACTCTATACATTAGAATTGGTGTTCAAGAACTTAAAACAAGCAAGTAGTTTTATCATCTGAATTTGAAGCAACATCTTATCATTTGGAAGAAAAAAATGTTAAATGGTTTGAGACAAATTTTTTGTTATGTACAGGGTGGGCCATAAGACCACACTCTGTGATTTTTCATATCTAACTAAAATATGCAACTTGCATCATTCGATGGAAGTTTTGCACAGACAAAATAGTCATCTATTTTTGGAACCAACATTTCTGCAAAGTTTTGTGAAATTTTGTTGAATAGTTTCACAGTAGCGGAATTTAGAAATTGACTGGTGTGATATTTTTACTGCAAAATTAAATCATTTAGCAATTTTATGAATTCATGGCACAATTTATTTCCTGTGATCCTGTGATATCTTACACATATAAATAAATAAATGTCAATTGTAACGTCTACGTCAATTTTTGTGTCATTCTGTGTAGTAAGTGTTATTCTGTTTATTCCGTCATTCTGAATTTTTGTGTCATTCTGTTCAAAAGTTATGAGCCAATCTAAATATGGATTAGATTGGTCTTCGTATCGTGAGGAGAGGCGCTTTATTATTTTTAGCAATGTTTCTAAAGTTAAAAGTAGCAAAAGCAGCAATAATCGATGCGTTTGCAATCAGAATCGCTATTTAGCTAAAAACATTGTATGACAATAAAGCATCAGCGATTAGGATTCCGCTGCACTGAAACGCTGTAATTAGTACTCACAACGGTTGAGTAGTCAATTTGAAAGCTCATAACTTTGACACGTATCGAACGAATTCTATCAAACTTGGTGACCATATTCAGAATATATGGCTAATTATGTCTGAAAATTTAACCATCCTAGGATGCGAATCATATTAGTGGTGCATGAAAGACCCAAGGGGGGGCGTTCTTTTAGCCCACCCTGCATGATGTACTTGAGTATAATTATCGTTTTGCACACTTTTTGTTTCTAGTAGATATTTACTACTTTTAAATATAGTGCATCTATATCTATATGTTCTACAAAGTGCGTAAAAAAAACAACCCCCTAGCGATTTCGCGATAACTCGGCCAAAAGTGAATATATTTCCTTGAAATTTTCAGGGATTGCAGCTAAGATAATTTGACACAAG